>JBBPLD010000120.1:0-44836 GCA_038089555.1 Chalciporus chontae | reverse complement strand
CCTCATCGTCCTCCTCGTCTTCTTCTTCCTCCTCGTCCTCATCCTCCGCCTTTTGTGGTCTACTTTGGCCCCCTATCTCCAATCCCCTTCCCTCCTCCTCCCCACGACCCTTTCCCTCGCCCTCCCGCCTCATCTCCTTCCTCTGTACAACGATCCTCCCCTCCTCTCTCGCCCTCGCCTTACATCTCCCCAAAATCCCACTCAGCGCATCAACATACCCAAACGGATCCCCCGCCCAATAATACACTCTCGCATGAAACACCGTCAACTCGAACGGATGTACCAAATCATATGTCCCCCGTCCTTGCGCCTGCGTCTGTCCCTGTCCCTGGGTCGCTCCCGCTCCTGCTTGGGAGACATGTCGATCGGTAGGACCGATAGAGAGCGTGTTAGAAGAAGAAGAAGAAGGGGCAAGGGTGGATGGTTTTTGGGACGGTGTCCCTGGGAGTTGGGCGAGGCCACCGAGGCCGGATGGAGAAAGAGGGAGAGAGGCGGGGGGAGCGGGGGATGAAGGGAGAGGTATGGATGGTGATAGGGATCCTGAACCTGGGTATGAACCAGGAACAGACGTGGAGGGGACGGCATTCAGGACTGCGAATAGGTTAGTGCATTCTGCGGAGGCTTGGTTCGTCAGACGAAGACGGGCCAGAGAAGAGAGACGCAGGGACCAAAGCTAAGTGGCCAGAGGTGTCGCAGCTGAGCTACGGATCGAAAAGGATAGAAGGCCACACTTACATCCAAGATTCGACCCAAGTCCTCAGGGTCACTCGCAACGATCTTATCGCGTGCCATCTTCGCAAGGGCGCGCCATGAGTTCGACATCTACCGAAACAGATGATCAGAACAATCTAGTTCCTGCCCGGACGCGAGGAGGACAGCGGCACTAAAGCACACATGCTTTGACATTCAATAGTACTTCGCTACACTTGGAGAGTACAACACTGAAAAGAACCTCCAGCCTCTCAAAAACTGGGGTCGTGATACTCGTACAGATAATAAAATCGAAAGAGATAGTAGAATGATAAAAGAGCGCGTGCAAATGCGGGAAACAGAGCTGTAATGTGGGTGTGTATGGGAGAAGCGGAGATATTGAGGAAAGATGCGAGAAAAAGATGCAAAAGTCGAGGCGGGGGAAAATGGAAAAAGGGAGGAAACTTTGCGCAAACAACTCACGACCATTTCATGAACGTCTCTTCCTGCATACTCTCCTACAACGTCTCTCCGAGGTCTTTGTTCCGGAGGTACGTATTTTGTTAGGAGTGCGCTTAGTGGATCAGTCTGGAAATGAGAATGGTCAACGTCCGAATCAAATCGAAAAGCAAAAAGAAGAATATACAGAGCAGGGGGTCGTGGTGGCACCAATTGGTCTTCGCAGCCTCAACGCGGAAGATTGTGGGGGGGATCAGAACGGACAGGGGATGAAAACGCGAAATGGGAATGTGAACGTGTCGGGTATGAAAACGCAGACGCAGACGTCGTTCGAGGTAAAAATAAAGATATTGAGGATGAGAGGCGAGCGCCGGAGGACCATCTTGGTGCCAACCACCACACAAGAGCATATGAAAGTGGGAAAACGGAGCGTACATTAGGGATCGGAAGGAACATGCTTGGCGCCGTCAATCGAGGAATATAAACTGGTGCGGGGCTCCCTGGTATCGTTCTCGCAGTCTGAGCAGGGGTTGTACTCCGTGATTCGGTGGGAGCAACAAGAGGCGCTGAGATTGGCTTCGGGTTCTGTGGCTTTTCGGCGTTCATCGCTGGTGGAGGTACGGGTGCTGGTGTCGTAGAGGAGCCAGACTGAGCAAGCATGATCTCTTCCTCTCGAGGAGATGCAACGTCTGCATCAGCTATTGTATCCTTGCTATCATCAGGCGGGTTCGTTTCTTCGCTGTCGTCGAGCACGAAAGGATCGGGGCCTGGAGTAACGACATCTTCCTCGGACTTGAGTGGTGGAATGGGAGGGAGATCGGGTTGTTCAGCCATCGGATTGACGGTTGGCGTAGTGTCTGAGATTGAAGGAGGCTTAGGCGTCGGCGATGTGGTCGTATCGATATCGAGATCGTCGGTGTGGACAGTGAGCACGATGTCGACAGGAGGTTCGGGAACGACGAGGTGGGGAAGAACGCCACAGTCGGACTCTGAAACGGACTTTGTATCATTAGGGACCGCGATAACAGTTCCGGAGATATCCGATTGGGTGTCTGATTGTGGCTGTATATGTGACACTGAATCACGATCGAGGTCGTTGGCTTCAGCGTGCACCAAGTCCTGCTTCGTGTCTGCCAACCGTATGCTCTCTTCCTCCAAAACAACAAAGCCCGTTGGAACTGTCCGCGAACTGATGTCAATGACATCCGTGTAATCCTCCTGCGAGGAATCGAGCGTCCTGCGCCCGTCAACGATATCTTGGACCGAACCGGCATTGCCAGGAGACCCCCGAGCCTCGATGACTTGTCGTGTGTTCTCGCCGTCACGATTCCCAAGCTGCGACGCACCCGCTTCTTGCTCGCGGTTGGAGTGTGAAGCATCGGATACATGCCCAGAAGGCAAGGATGGCGTTGAGAAGAGTCTAGAGCGCTTACCATCCAGCCTTCTAGGTTTATGCAACACGTTATGCTGGTGCTTCGTCGACGCCGTGGATGGAGTGCGTGGGCGGATGAATGAGCTCAGACGACGTCTTTCTGGAGTACCAGGCTGGGACGGCGCGGGTGAGCCCGGATTAGAGTGCTCGGGTGTAGTGGGATGGGAATCAGCGGTCGAGTACACTGAGGAAGCCCCATCGAGACTATCGGTGGTGTACGAGGAGGAGCTCCCGTCACGCTTGTGTTTATGGTGGGAGAACCGCCGTTTGACATCATGAACGAAATCCTTGACAGATTCTTTGACGTGCATTGTGAGCGACTCAAAGGGTCTAAGCTAAGATGATTGGGATGGGTGATTGAAGAGAATGTGGTAGTTTGAATGGAATGCGTCTGGATGCGGCGATGCCGTAGATGGCTAATTTGAATTCAGACCGAATGCTTTGCCACCCGTGAAGCGCTGGAACAGTCAATGATCAGACTGAGAGGCCACAACAGCACAGTGTCCAGCAAAGCGACGTACTTTAGTGGGAAGACTCTAGGTGCACGTCGTGATGAAAGGGACGTTTATACTTGTATTCTCCAACTGTTTGACACGACGCAAGTGTGAACGTGTCGGTGAAGAGCACGCAGTGAGGTAACTGAAGTGAGGGTACGGCTTTGTCACTGGGAGTTTGGGAGTCTTATCGACGGGAGGGATCCCATTTCTCGCGGTTTTATATGTCTCCACGCCGATTCCATGCAGCCACTGCCGTACTACTCGCGTCCCTTATCCTTCCTTTTAAGGTAATGACCCGAGTAACATCCTCCCCGTGGCTGTGTAGCGGAGGCTCGACATACTACTATGGTCCCGTCGCAGACTCTAAGGCTGCAGGCTGAATATAACGGAGAGTTCACCAGCTGACCTTCCCCCGCCCAGACAACGGTGCTATCAATTTCTCTTCCATCCGAGAATCTTGTGCTCGTTTCGGCAGAAGGCACCTTGACGTTATCAATATCCACGTTTTTCGTCACAAGCACCACGCCGAGCTCTTCGCACGACAATACATGGCTTATTCCGGTTTTTCAAGTTCTTGTATGTCTCCACACACTCCTATTCAGCCGACTCCATGTCCCAAGTTCTGCGTCCCGATGGAATCGACCCGAACAATAGTATTTCAATCCCTACAGACTCACACGACATATACACCGCGTGATCTGTCGAGTTCGACGTTAATTAACTTCGAAGCACGTCAAACATCCACACTCTCCTCGCAATGAGCCGGCTTTTACTTCCCGAATTCCGTTCTACGTTGGTTGCTCATTCTCCAACCTTTCAGCGGTGATAGCGATCGCAAGACCCGACCAGCGTGGACCGTGTCTCTGAACATAGCACACCGGCTCAGCGATCATCCGATCCATCTCACCATGCCATATCGATCCGGGCGCTGATGGCACCTAGGCAGACACCAAAACAGTTATCAGCGTTCAAATCAGCCCATCCGATTCCTACTTATTCATTTGTAGACTCGTCGAAGTTGTCCTATACCAGATAGAGAATTATCTTCGCACCTCAGAATTCAAGTGTGGAACCATTCTTTCTGTCCATTTAGGCGATCGTTATCAGCATTTCAGGGGCATCGCTTTCATGGACGTGGAAATGCCGGACGTCAAATACGGGGTACCCGGTGAGTCCATACTGAGCTAGCCTCCACATATAGGTCGACCGCGATGGCACAGTACTGCGAAAGGTTCAAAAGTATAACAGGCACTTCAAGGCACTTCATGGGCTATACACTTTCAAGTCTGGACGCCACAGCCAGTGCTACTTCGATGGGAGAGCCAAGACCCTGAACGCCGTCAAGAAAACTCGGTTAAAGCGCGTCGCGCTCGTACCTGGACGATGTGGTTGGCCTAGACCTATTTACACGTGAGATAGAACTCCTGAGGTTGAGTCTGCCGTTGCTAGGGGGGATATTTGCGTGCACAGGAACTAGATTTTTTTGCAAACAGGTTGAATTGATTGATTGAGGGACGCGAGAGAGATGCTCTCTACAGAATGCTTTGATCGTACACATAGGGGAAGTTTATTTGGCAAACGGTGTGAACCAAACAACCGTGCTGGTGATGTGATCAGAGTGACGCTACTAACGCTACTTCCAACGTACTCGCGTGAAACAAACTGTTCAGAATGTTTGGCCGCATTTTTCTCATAATGGCAACTATCCTTTTATTTCACGGTGCGTCTTGAACCACGGTGAAAACGCGCCGACACGAATTCATGACTTATGCAGCTGGATATTCTGCATATGAACGTTAGTGCAGCATCGATGTTACACGCCGGTATTCTGAGACACTTCTCACAGATCTGTCGCGTCTAAAGGCACTAGGAAAGCCTGAAGGATCGTTACCTCTGAACGTGCGTACTGTCGTCCCTCTGGTTCTGGTAATTATAACACGTCACTGGTTCAAAGACTGTATACGAGAGTATATTCGCTCTCATACTCGGAATCCTCGGTGCTTCTCTCAATGCACCACCACTCAAGGATATAACATGGGCCAGTGAAATGAAGAAAAGGTACGTAGCCTACATGCCACCAGAGTCATCCAGAGTTATGTCTTACTCGTTCCCAGAACCATTGACGAGATGGACTCCCGCTTAGGGTTTGCAAATTATCATTCTCGAGGGAAGTCGTTCCTCGCTCCACCGCCAGAGGACCGATCATGACACCAGTTATCCCGATATCCCTTTCTCATGTCATGATATTGTCGTGGTGAATACATGATCCCGATACATCTCAATGTAAATGCGCGAGTACACTGCTCAGTCGTCGTCGTCACCGTCCCCGCTCTTTTTCTTCTTCTTCTTTTTCTCCTTACGCTCCCTCCGTTTCTCAGCTTTCTCCGCAGCTTCGTCCATGGCGAGGAAATCGCGTATGGAAGGTAGGGTTGAGGATTCGAGAGGTTTCAAACGCACTTCTCCTGGATCTTCTTCCGTCGCTTCCACAGGGGGTGGTGACTTTGTTAGAGGAGCAAAGGTTGGTATCTCGGCCGGTTGGGGAACTTCGGGTTCTGGTTCGTCGAACCAGCCCCTGGCACGTGGTGCAGGCATGGGTTCTTCAATCGCCTTGTCGGGTCTTGGCTGCTCCGCGGCAGGGTGCTCGTCATCGGACTCGTCGTCAACTGGGAAGCCCTCGTACTCTCCAGCACCGGCGAAAATGTCGAAGTCATCGTCTAGCGGTGCTAGTTCAGGTTCTGTGTTCGGGTCTGGAGGTTTCTGAGCGGGTTTCGAGGATGAAGCTTCTGAGTTATTCTGCGCGTAGAGTATGGGGGGCGACTGCTCTGTCTTGTCTTTAACCTCCGACTGCGCGGGAGTGCCCTCGACCTTCTGCTTCTTCTTCTTTCCTCCTTCCTTCCCGTCTTTAACCTTTCGCTTCTTCGCCTTCTCCTCGGGCTGGCCGATGGGCTTGAATCCAATTGGCTTGAACTTTCCTGCCTTCTTGGCAGCCTGAAGAGCCAATCTATCTTCAACTGATGTTTCAGTGACGCCGGATTTCCCATTCGACTCGTCTCCATTGTCATTTTGTCGCCCCGCCTTGAGGTCACGAATAATCTCTTCGCGAGTGCGCTTGCGTGGTTCCGTGGATTCCAATACGGTAGCGGAGGTAGCCTCTACAAATGCCTGCTCGAGGATATCGTCGTCTTCTGTGGAGGCGGCTGCACGCGCACGATTTTGTTCGAGGAGTGACATATCAAGGCCCTTTACCAGGACAGTGTGTTGGCTATCACCACCGAGATACTTGCGCTGTTCCTCGATCTTGGGGTAATTTCAGATTGGACTCGGCGTATGAATGGAAGAAGAAGCATACAACATCCTTGTCTTCATGGGCTGCACGTCTCTCGAAATCCTCCAGTACCGCCTCGACCTACGACCGCGCGTGTGTCCGTAAGACGGTATGTTCGAAAGGCGAAGAGCACGGAGACATACGTCAGCATAGTCGTTCCCAACACCTCCTCTCCTCTCTGCAGCTCGATCGCGGTATTTTCCCTCCGTCTTCTTTAACTTCCGAGGTTTGAATGCTGGCTCAGAAGCGCTGATGGATTTTCTGGAGAGGTATTAAATATGGTCACATAGGACGGAATGGTTGGTACTGACGCATTCGCTTTCTGCGGGATACTGTTTTTGGTGGTGGGAGTCCCTTGTTTGCTACTGGACTGTGATTGACGAGAGCTCGTAAGCAGGGTTCGGAACGCATCCTGATCACCGAATCGTCAGAGCGTAGAATCGTGGAATCATGAAAACAAATACCTGATCCATGGTATTTAAACACGTCCAGGTATTCGTTCAAGAAGTAAGAGGGGTCCAACTGCTAGTGAGGAAATACGAACTGCTCATGGGCACTTTTACCAATTCAGGGATGACTTGAAAGCGTTTGTTTGCTGTTATTAGATTCAGAAGCTTTTGCCTTTTCTGAATCATCGGATACAGTTCCGGTTTTCCGTATTAGCGCCAGTTGATTGAAAACAGCAACACGTAGTCAGCACAAAAAAACCTGTGCGTATTGATATTTCGCCGTGTGTTCTATGTGATTCATTTTCAGGGTCATCTAGCTCTAGCCCAGCCTTCCCGAGGTCACCAGACAGTCGAGACTCGAGAGAACTCTAGACTCCTTCCGTGCCTTTCGTCAGGTGGACGTGCGTCGCACCACACTGACACGTCCCCTCGATATCTTTTCGGTCTAGAAGTTGCAAAGGAGAAAGAGCGTCCCTACACAGCGCAGACCGACTGTTTCATATCGATTTCAGTTTAGTCACCTGGCTTGTCTGCTTTGGAGACTTGTTTGCGAGGACAGCTGGCACCCCTGGTCTGATATAGATTAAAAGTAGGCGACATGCACCATATGCTCAATCTCTATCGACGTGTTTCGAATCCCACAACTCGCGGTAGTAAGCTCTTAAGCTTCAGATTCCCTCCACGGACATATCCCAGACTTTTTCCTCCCCTCTCTTTCTCCCGTTCAAGTTCGACAAATACAGACCCCTTGACACGCACGATGATACCAACGCCGTGGACATCGAACCAATACCCATCTGCTCGTCGTTCAGACCATGTTGACGTTTATAAAAGCGAGAAACGTGGGCAAGTCAGTGTCGCTGATCCCTATCAGTGGCTCGAGGAGAATACCGAGGAGACTGACAAATGGACCTCGGCGCAAGATGCCTTCACGAGAGCGCACCTCGATAAAAATCCTGACCGTGCAAAGTTAGAGAAGGCGATCAGAGCCAACACCGACTATGAAAAGGTGCGAGGATTTCGTGGATAAGTACGCTCGATCGTCTGGTTGACAAGCTTTGTCTACCATAGTTCTCCGCTCCCTCTCTCAAGTATGATGGAAGGTGGTATTGGTACTATAACAGTGGTCTTCAAGCACAGTCGGGTATGTACTTCCGGCATATCGCCACATGCGCTGAACGTAACGACTTTGCTCATCAGTGCTCTACCGGTCCACCGATGCCAAGCTGCCGGACTTCTCCAAAGAAGGGGGATCCAAGGGTGAAGTCTTCTTTGACCCTAACATGCTTTCTGAGGATGGTACCTCCGCATTGGCGATCACCGGTTTCTCGCGTGACGGCAATTACTATGCATATGGTATATCCTTGTCGGCAAGCACTGTTTACTCCCATTTGACGCTTCCGCTGACTCCACGATTGCAGGGTAGCGACTTCTGCACGATATACGTTCGTGAGACTAGCAAGCCGCTTGCTGCCGTCGACGGCAAGCGTGTGGACCACCACGAAAGTCGTCTCAGTGACGAGATTCGATTTGTCAAGTTCTCTTCACTCTCGTGGACCCATGACTCCAAGGGATTCTTCTATCAGGTATGTTGAACCTGCCTCTTCACGCTCGGAGTAACGCCGCGGTCGTGCATATGGTCATTTCCAATCATGACCGCTTCTATCGCCGATCCAACCACTCTGACCCTTCATTCTGGCAGCGATTCCCAAGCCGCGATTCCCATGGGGACGCCACAGAGGACAAAGCAGGCACTGAAACAACCGAAGATAAAGATGCCATGCTCTACTACCACAGAATCGGGACCCCGCAGTGTTAGTCCGCCCGCACCTAATACCCATCTGACCCCCTTTCGTTGAACTGATAAGCCTTTTCATATTTGCCGTTGGCTAACATATGATATCGTGGTGTCCTGCATTTCCAGCACAAGATGTCTTGGTAATGAAAGATGCCGAGCATCGGGAGTGGATGTGGGGATCCTCGATATCGGAGCTAGATGGGAGATACCTGTTCATGGGTGTTTCCAGGGACACTGCCAGGGTGTGTATTCTTTTATCCATTTTCCTTGCGATCTCGTCCTTGTTTACTTTTGACGTACTCACATCGCTGAACGTGAATAGAAAAACCTTCTCTGGGTAGCGGACCTCCAAGAAAATGAGATTGGTCAGAATATGAAATGGGAAAAGCTGATAGACGAGTTTGAAGCCGAGTATGACGTGTAAGCGATCTTGAGTCTACCTTTTTCTACTTCGACGTTTATTTATTTGATTTTCCCCTGCCAGTATCGCAAACGATGGAACTAAGTTATACCTTCGTACCAATGCGAATGCCCCACAACACAAAGTCATCACGATCGACCTCTCTGACCCTAAACGCACGCACGTAGATTTGATACCCGAGCAAAAGGATGCATCATTGGACGACGTCATCGCAGTCGGAAAGGACAAGCTCGCGGTCGTATACAAGCGCAATGTCAGTGGGGTTACTTTCGTTCTGGCTCGAGTATGCATTAACGATGAACGTATCAGGTCATGGACGAAGTGTATCTCTATTCTCTGGATGGAAAACAGTTGACCCGTATTGCCCCTTCGTTCGTTGGAGCCGCCGAGGTTTACGGTCGCCGCTCGCTCTCGGAGTTCTTCGTTTCCATGCTAAGCTTCACGAACCCCGGAATCATTGGACGCTTCGACGTCGATGCCTTCAATGCGACGTCCTCGTTAGACTCCGCATGGAGTATATACCGTACAACACAGGTGAAAGGTCTCAAACCTGAGGAGTTCACTGCGGAGCAGGTGTGGTATGAATCCAAGGATGGGACGAAGGTCCCGATGTTCCTCGTGAGGCACAGCAGCACCAAGGTGGACGGTACTGCCCCTGCTATTCAGTACGGTAAGCGGGCATACTGTTTCAAACGTTGCCAGATGTTGATGGTGTTTGGCGGGGGAAAAAAGGATATGGCGGGTTCAGCATCTCCATAAATCCATCATTCAGCCCTTCCATTCTTACTTTCTTGAAATCTTACGGAGCTGTTTATGCGCTGCCGAACATTCGAGGAGGCGGAGAGTTTGGCGAGGAGTGGCACAACGCGGGAATTAGGGAGCGCAAGGTCAGCTACCACAGTTTCCTCCCTGGTGTTTCATGCCAACGAGTCATACAGATCAGCGTCTTCAACGACTTCATTGCTGCTACGTAGGATCCCACATTCGGGGTGGCAGAGCATTTCGTTGACTCTTCCTTAGACAATACCTCGTGAAAAACAAAATCGCCGCTCCTGGAAAAGTCGCCATTAATGGTGGTTCCAACGGAGGAAAGTGGCGTCTCAGCTGGCTTGATGATCTGCCTGACAACTCCCCGTGCAGGCCTCTTGATCGGTGCTTGCGTCAACATTGCTCCGGAAGGCACCTTTGGAGCCGGCGTCGCGGAAGTGGGCGTCATGGACCTGCTCAAGGTATGTTGTTTCCCCTTTGAATATTATCCCTCAGACAGCCAACGACGATGCTTTTTTCTTCAAGTTTTCGGACTTTACCATCGGTGGGTGCTTCATTGACCTCCAACGAGATTATTAAACTCAAACCTTGTCTCTGTAGGCAAGGCTTGGACTGCTGACTATGGTGATCCACATGACCCTCATGATTTCGACTTCATATACCCCATCTCCCCTCTTCATAACGTGGGCAAGGATAAACAGTTACCATCGCTTTTGTTGATGACCGCTGATCGTACGTATGAGCATCATACGCCCTTTAATTATTGCTGACTGTTCTGGTTTTGTGAATGCAGACGACGATCGTGTGGTACCTCTGCACTCTTTCAAGCTCGCTGCGACCCTCCAACACACATTACCCCACAACCCCCACCCTCTCATTATCCGCATAGACAAGAAGGCTGGGCACGGTGCTGGAAAGGCCACCGAGAAACGGTATGTTCCGAGTCGTTTGCCGTCCCCGATACTTTCTCAACTCGGAGGATGACTGATGATCCTGATCGCTGACCTTCTTTTATTCGTTTGAATTGACCAGTATCCAAGACGCTGCCGATAAATGGGGCTTCGTCGCCCAGTCTCTCGGATTGAAATGGCAGGGTGATGAGTGATTGGTTTTCCTACACCTTGGCTTGCTTGGTTATGTACAGTATGAATGGTTGTATATATATTTGATTACCCACAGTGTTTGGGTGGATGAAGGAGCGGTCGGTGACTTGTTTTCATGAAACCACGCGGTGGAATCTTTCCTTCCTGGCAACTGATGCTTAGAAGTGTACACGTAAATAAGTCTCTCAAATAGAACCCGAATGATGAATCTTGGGTGTGCGCGTAGCATTTTGCCCTGCAACGGAGGCTAAAAAAAGAGGGTCGAGAGTGTTAGTGTTTCTCTAGCGAATGAGGAAAGCGAGATTGAAAAGGCACACAGGAGAGTGGAGCCGGGACAAGAAGGCTCGATCGCGATCACTTGTGTGGAGAAAGGGGTGTTTTCGACGGAATGGGAAATACGGTCCGGTCCGGTCCGTTCGCGTTCTCGGTGACGTGGGACTGTCGACGAACCATTACCACGTCTTCTCCCCCACCTGTACCCACCAACTGCTTTATAGGAAGGGTGTACGGGGTGCTCGAGGCTGCGGAAAGTAAGAAAGTAACGTGGGCAGGTCAGCCCCCTCAATTAATCTAATCGATCAATCACTGATCTTGATTTGCAATCCTGCTACGAGATGCATGATGAACACTTGGAAGCACTCCCAAAACACTACCGCATCCTCCAAACTTCGTTGTCACATCCATAGAATACCTCTTTGATACCCAGCTGACGGAGAGCGGAGGCGCACATGGTACATGGCTCGACGGTAACATACAAGGTCGTCTCTAACAATGGATATCGAGTAATCGAAGATGGTGGCGTGAGGGATTTGTCTGGCCTCTAGTTCAGGGACCCATGAGAACTTGATCGGTATCATACGTTTCGGAGTTGATTCGTTCTTGCGTGCTTTTGCTATGATCGCACTGTCTCGAACGACAAGAGTGAAAAATCCACAGCCTCTTCCAAGCTTCTATATATACGGTCGTCTCCAGTCCCAGCCACATTCCCAATTCACACCGCCACGCGTCGACGGTCTACGGATACGGATGGACGAACACGATCGGGACGCGACGAACAGAGACATTTAGTAGACTGCATGTATTGACTAGTTCCTAGTCGAGCACCTTGTTCTGAATCATACAGCTACATACGACGGTTCCGATTGGTGGGACAGGTCTAGTTCTGAAATGGAAAGAGATTACAAAAACTGATGATCGAGCGTCTGTCATTCGATCATGGTTATCTTCGTCGATGAGTCATCGTAGGAGGGTACTCACACGACCCCGTCTCCCACTGAAACACTTTGCCGGGTGCGGTGTGCCGAGTGGCTGACTTGTCTGAGTTGTCATCACTGAACACGAGAACACTCGACCAGTCCATGATCTCGCTCTTAAACGATCCTTAGTCAACCCCCCCGTCGTCCCCACAGTTCCCATGAAGTCCAAAGCTGTCACCGACCATGCCACAGTGGCTGCAGGTCGAAATACGACCTGCAGACACCGTTCAAAGAGGCTTCGCGCTCTGATCACATTCCATCCTCGCAAGTCCCACTTCGACACCACCAACGAATCCTCCGGCTCCAACGAATTCAGGGTAAGTGCCCCAACTCCCCCCCGACTGAACCCATCCGACCGTTCCATCAGGGTTTCTTCACCCTCTTCTGGATGACCCTCTTCCTATTCACCATCCAAACCTACGTCTCCTCCCTCGAAGTCAAAGGCTATGCGTTGTCTTTCGCCTTCGCTTCCATGTTCTCTCGCGACGCCGTCGTCCTTGCGCTCTCCGACGTCGTCCTTGTCCTTGTCTGTGCACTCTGTGTTCCAATCGCAAGGGCTAGAAGCAAAGGCTGGATAGAGTACCACTGGTCAGGCATTGTTCTTCAACATGCTTTCCAGACTTGCATATTAGCGGGAACAATCACATGGACATATCACAGGTACGCCCAACCACTCCCCTTGACTTCCTTTTTCTCATAAATGAGGGGTTAGACAGTGGCCGTGGGTCCAGTCTGGCTTCCTGACCTTGCATTCTTTTGTCATGATCATGAAGATGCACTCCTATATCTCTGCGAATGGCTATCTACAAGACACCTTCGAGCGCGCGCAACAAACCCTTGCCGATCTTCGCTCTCTCACTGCAAACCCTTCGATCGGTGGTTGGGATAAGGCGATCTTGGATGCCCAAACGCGTCTCGACCTCGAGTCCAAGAAACCTGACGGAGACGCGATACCAGCAACCACGATGGAGATCGACACTCGAGGTACAATGGCTACTGCTGCTTCCGCATCGACCGGCCAAGGCTCTCTCCGAAACAGAGTCGCGAATGCTTTGAATGGAGCCGTCAAAGTTGGCGAGGATGTTACTGCTCCGGACTCCAGTGCCCTTGCAATTTCCGATGGGATGCTTTCCCTTGGCGTCTCAGATGCGCCACCAGCTTCCGTATCAGCGCTCATCCATCATCCCTACCAACCCATCGCCGCTCTAGCACACGAATATCTAGAGCTTGATGCCGAGCTTGTGTCCATGTCCGGAAATGTCAAGTATCCCAATAATCTAGATTGGAAAAGTTTCTGGATCTACATGCTCAGTCCAACGCTGGTATATGAACTGGAGTATCCCCGCACCGATCGGTGAGCCGCGCTGAAAGCTCGCGTCGTGTCCACGAATCAACAACCTTGCATATCCTTTAGCATCCGTCCATTATACCTATTTGAGAAGACAATTGCGTTTGTGGGCTCCTTCGCACTTCTTTACACAATTGCCGAGAGTTTCATCATACCACTCGCACCCACACCTGATCAGTCATTCCTCCGCTCACTTTTGAATCTGGCTTTGCCATTCATGATCTCGTATCTATTGCTCTTCTACATCATTTTTGGTGAGCTCTCACGTGGATCGTTCGGATGAGTCCCTGACACGCGACCCAGAGTGTATATGCAATACCTTTGCTGAACTTTCATAGTTGAGTTCTGTGCTGGTTCACTGTCCAGGATTGGGTTGCTCACCTGCCTCGTAGCTTTGCTGATCGGCAATTCTACGAAGATTGGGTATGTCTCGTATACGAACCTTGCTGACGATATACTGAGTTGAACACCCCCTTCACATACAGTGGAACTCGACGTCTTGGGACGAGTTTTCCCGTAAATGGAACAAACCCGTCTACCAGTTTCTGCTTCGACACGTATACGCCTCTTCACTTGCCTCATATCCCTCTCTCTCTCGTTCGGGCGCGATGTTCGTGACATTTTTGCTCAGCGCTGCGGCCCATGAGCTAGTGATGGTCATCGTCACAAGAAAGATTAGGTGAGTGATCCGAATCGTACCACGATTTGGAATAATGGCCCCTGAATGTTGCGCGCCTTCTGTAGACTCTATCTTTTCGTCATGCAGCTCCTCCAACTCCCACTCATCTATGTCTCGCGTGCGACGCTCAAACACAACTATCCCATCGGCAACATGGCGTTCTGGTTTGGCCTATATACAGGCTTCCCATTACTATGCGTGGCGTACGTTGCTTATTAAAAGATGAGGATGCTTGGAAGTACAAGATACCTATTACTCGGCACGGGAGACGACCTCGATGGACGATCCCCGAGATCAGATTCAATGATATCGATCTACTACCACAACCTACCCGACTCGCGCTCACTCACATCGTTCGTCTTCCCCCCCCCCCCTTTACTCGTGACACGGAGTTTTCCTTCAAGATAGTCTTCTTCTACGGTAAGATACGACCAATTCTACGTTTGTATTTGTTTCGATGGGGTTTTTTTTTGCTGTAGTGTATAGGTCTATGATGAAGTTTGACTATAACTCGATGTGTATTTATTTGTTTATTCATTCAAATCTTGATGTTGGATCCCTGAACCTCAGACAAGAGTACTGGGATCGTGTCGTTCTCACATCCTATCCTTCGGGTTCGACCAAACATGCAGATAATTTTAGATGTATCCATAGTCGCCCAACGGGGTAAACGAACCAGCTGCACCCTAGGTGACTCAAGGTAGCGTTCTGGATGTACGTATGGAGAGGTAAGTACCGGTAAGTAAGCTACATATAGCTATATTGTCAGGAGCTAAAGAGTTCGAAAAAGGATCTCTCAAGTCAGGCTGGTGATAATTGAGGATGACACGTAGAACATGATCGTCCGACAAGCCGAATGATACGTGAAAGAATACGTAGGGTATGGTTGCGCATCATAGAAAGAGAAATGATGCTATCGAACGGGGTTACCATGCACGATCTTGTCGAGAGTCTTCGTCCGTAGGGGCGTATCTGCGAACAGCGCCTTGACGAGTTTCACAAGCTCGTCCGTCTCAAAGTCCACCAAGGTCCCCTCTTCAAATAGATATGTCAAATCTGCCATCGACGCTTCCTGTACCGCAAAAGTCAATAGAGGATGCGAGCCGAGCGCGGTCTTATCGCTTACCAAGAGCTCTGATAAGTATGAAAACTTCAACCACGACGGGACGTAAGACACGACGAACGAAGACTGGTTGGATGAGATAAATCAAGGAGCATCGTGGTCGCATTCGCAAAAGAATTCTTACCTCGCTCGTGCTGTCAACGAACAACCCTTCTAGCGCCGACAGAATCCTACAGAGTTCGCTCAGTTTGTGCGACTCCACTTCTGGTATATCGGATATGGCCAAGATGCCCTCGAGTATTCTTGACAGGACACCATCGACGACTAATCCCACCGCAGCGTAGTACTTGTCTTTCGGGAGAATCGGCTGCATAGACAGTTCGGTGCATGATAGAATAAATCATCTGGAGCGCTACTAACCTTCCAGGCGTTTGCAACACTTCGTACATCCCGGAGGACTCGGGTGATCACCATTTCGCACTCGTCGTAGCGTTCCTGGTCCGAGGTATCAGTGAAACCGTCTGCACCTGCGAGAACTTCCTCAAGGGCCGTTATTTGTTTCTCCTAGTGGCGGGGATAGTTGGATCAGGATTTTAACATCAGACAACCCAGAACTTACGATTCCGCTGTGGTACCAGCTGTCCGATAAAACCTTGAGGTCATCTTTGCATTCCTCCAGTTTCTCCTGGACGGATGGAATCCCTTGTTCACTGCCGAGTACGCGCGATATCTCTTCGGAGATGTAGAAACAATCATTGGAGAATTGCATACGGTCCGCTGAATTCGACAACCTCGAAGCAGCCGCGACAGGATACAACGCGCAGTACAAGTCGAGGACTAGGGCACTAGTCTGCATGATCAATGTGCCAGGCGCCGATACCGAGGATGAGGAACGGGAGAGGATGCCGGAAGACGCGAGAGCTTTGCCTTCGTGCAAGCCATCCTCGACTGCTTGGACGATACATCGCGTGACAGCAGATACAGGGTACAACTCCTTTTCATCGCTGGGAAGTTCGTCGTCCCAGCCCCAAGCATCGCTTGGGTCGGGCTCGGCCTCCGCCACGGGCTCTGGCTTCGGCGCTGGTGGTTCTTCGGGCTCTTGAACCTCGTCGTCAAAGCCCCATGCATCCTCAGCATCGACAGCCGTACTTGAAGAATCAGCCTTCGAGTTATTACCATCGTCAAACCCCCAGCTATCAGCCTCGGGCTCGGGCTGAGCCCGAGGCTGAGACACAGGCTCAGGCTCATGCTTCCCATTTGTCCGAGGAACCTTGGTGGTGGTTATGACAAGCTCCGCCAAGAACGTATCCTTGGGACGTGATGCGCTAGCTAGAACAGTCGCACGTACGTCGTCGAGTATGTGCAACCGTCGTCCTCTCTCGTAATGCGCACAGACGTTATCAACCCAATTTTTGATCTCCCTTTCGACAGGGTCTGCTTTGAGCAGTCCGACGACGCATCTTGTCTCGAAATCGACAGATTTCTTCGTGAGCTCCAGGAACGCGGGAAGAGCTTCAAGCGTCGAAGGTAGAGATGGGATGAGCAAACGGGTCATGATGGAAGTTGTCAAAGGTTTTGCGAAACTTCTCGGGAACGCATCGAGCTGTGACTGGGGTAGACAAGGAAATAGCTTGTCATTGATGAATCCCAGAACATACGACAGGTTTTCGAGAGGCGTGATGTCAGGCGGGGAGGGGTGTCGTTGCAGTGTGTGGACCAGCATACCAGACGAATCGGGTCCCGTTGACGCTGACAACGATCCTGGATGTTCCAAAGTGCGGTCGATATAATGAGCAGCTATGTCACGCCGTAAGCTCGCCATATGTGAGGACAGCGAGGTTGATGAGAGTGAAGAAAGAACCGCGGACAGGGGTATGGGGCTTTGTGAGTTTAGAACTGTAAAAACAGAAAGAAAGCACGTAAGAGACAACATAGCCCGGACAAAAGGGTATGACCAACCAACAACGGAGGGTCGCACAACAATCTCCGCTGGGGAGATGACCACACTTTGAGTGTACGCATTGTTTAACAGTTCCTCGACGCGATTCGTGAGCACGCGTAACTTGGTCTGCAGGGATAATTCAGGCCTGGAACGTCTCTCGCTGGGGGAATCACGTACCTTCATGTCCAATGTGACAGTCGCCTCGTCAAGGGGTGGTGGGGCACGTTCGAGCAGCTGGGAGAGCTTACCACTGGTTGGTACCGACGCGGGAAGATCCCCAGAATCCACAAGCTTCTGTACTGCTTCGAGCTGACCCTTGCATTCCGAAAGGTGTGATAGCGATGCATACAATACGTCTGCATTCAAGGACGCCTGAGTCAGAGCTTGGTGTCTTCGGAGTGCTTCCAGCAGTGCCGGTGTCAGACCAGTCTGTAGGATTCCATGAATTTTGCTCTGGCACATAGTACGCACGCAAGCCAATATGTCTTACCTCCGGATCCGAAACTACACGGTTGAGAGCATCAACACCGCTCGAAAGACTTTGCAGTCGCTGCTGGGCAGACCGTGCCGAAGTCAACTGTGCCTCGAATGCGGGGAGGTTTGCATGTATGCGGTCATGAATTCGTTTCTGGTCACTCGTGGTGAGATAGGTGAAGAAAACTTGCGGAAACGGTGTACCTTGGTCAGTCGTATGGATTCGTCTAGTACCGTTCGCCATGAGGATGCAATAGCCGAGTCCAGTGATTGAAACGTCACGGAATCAATCTTGGACAATATTTGAGAGGATACGTCCACCTGGCGTGGAAGGTGCGAAGGAGGGGAGAATGCCATGGCCGTCGCTCTTCAACTCGAGCTCACCGCTGTCCGTAATAACTAACGTGGACCAACTACTTATAGTCACGTGATAGCGGACAGGGGTTAATCCGGTACACATGTATTGCCGTGGCAGAAATAAGAGAGCTCCAAGATTACAATCCAGGTCTATGGTATCGAACGGGGGGTATCGGACAACAGACGATTCCCAATGTAAGGAGCCGCAAAGTTCCAACGAGAAACAACAAAACCACTTTACGTGAAACGCTTGAACGTGAATCTGCAGACGACTCTGTCAGTACATCGATGCGATAGGGTGGACGAGAAGGGCTCACCCCAAGAATGCGAGGTCCTTGTCAGAACCGACTTGTTCGACTTGTTCAAGCTGGTCAGGCAAGTTGCCAAGCTCGTCGGTGGGGAAGTAAGTAGTGTCAGTGATAGAAGACAACGCAGGGACGAAGGGAGGTGCAATGTAACGCAGATTTTCCCAATCGCAGCCGTAGAAGAAGGGATGATTCTTGATCCCGCTAGCTTCCAACCGTTGACCGGCCCATGTCATCATGCTAACGCGAGGATCTCAGCTTCAGGAAGAGGTACTCCGCGAAATACTCACCCTCGGATCAAATGTTCAGCTTCCTTGCTAAGGTGCACTTCGTCGGGGAGGTACAAGTAATTAGGCCACTCGATAATCTTCTTGTACGTGTCGCTTGGGTTTTCTGAGCAGAAGGGCGCATATCCGACCAGGCACTCGAACATAATTGCACCCAAAGACCACCAATCACACTCCTTGCCATATCCTTTCAACATGAACACTTCGGGTGCGATATAGTCGGGAGTTCCTGGAGAAACAATCGGTTGTATGCGATCAAAGTATTTCGGGTACACTCACCGACAGTGGAGTATGCCTACAAGTACAACTGGTCAGCAAATGGATGTTGTAATTAGGACGAGTGAAACATACGAGCTTCCGTCGGTTGGCTTTCCAGGTGGCTATTTGTTCGCGGCTCATCGTAAGGTTAATCGCATTAACCTGCACGCTATTCCGCGCAGGATCTCGCTGCTTATCTTGATCGATAAGTCGCTTGTAGAAATCTCCATCAGTCGTCTTGTGGAGACCGGTGGAGAGACCAAAGTCGGACAACTTGAGGTGGCCGTTCTTGTCGATCAGGATGTTGTCGGGTTTGATATCACTGGTGTATACGCATTAGGGACGGCACTCAACTCCAAAGATATGCATACCGGTGGATATACCCCAAATCATGGACCGCTTCAATAGCTAGGATACACTCTGCCATGTAGAATCGCGTGACGTCCTCTGAGAATATGTCGTACTTCATAAGCATCGTCATCAGATCACCTCCAGGAAGGAACTCCATGATGAGGTACAAGTATAACGGGTCCTGGAATGAATAGAAAAGCTGGACTACCCATGGCGACGTCGACTCGGCCAACAGGTCGCGTTCAGCACGGACGTGGGCAAGCTTTCAATTGAAGAGTGATCAGATCAAGTGATAGTGACAGTAATCTGATGCAACCCACTTGGTCCCGCTTCAACATCTCCGCCTTTTGCAAGGTCTTCATAGCATACACCTTGCCAGTGTCTACCTTCTGTACCAGCCGAACCTGTCCCGAAGTGAGCGACGATGCACGGAATGAAACCACAAGATCTGTTAGTACCTCTCCGAATGCGCCCTTTCCGATGACCTTGACTGTCCGGAAATCCGACAAACGTATCTTTGTTCTCCGAAGCCTGAGATGCTGCGACTCGAGCTTGCGGTACTTGCGTATTTCGCGCTCCTTGGCTTCATTGGGGATCACACCCTGGTTGATCTTCTGCTCCAATTCCACCCGACTGTACGACACGCGATGAGATGGGGATACGTGAGATCATCATCGCCATCGGCACGAATCACACGAGGTGACGAAGACGTACCGACCGTTGCGCTCGATGGCAACATCGACGGCAAGCTTGTAGTAAGATTCGAGCTTGAGCTTTGCAGCTGTCGCGCGGGAGACGGCATCGGAGGAGAAACCCTCCGTGCTCCGCTCAAAGTAAACGTAGTCCTCTCCGCGCGCTCTGCTTGCCGTACTTGGAGCGGGAGAAGTCGAGCGTTCTTGACCTTGTACCGCAGGATTTAGACCGGGTGTACTGCCTGAGGATTCCATCGAGGGACGCTGACTCATGATGGGAGAGAAGAAAGAAGGAGAAGGGGAAGAATTGAAAAAAATGGAACGACGGTAACTGGACAAGGGTCCGCAACGTAAAACAGACCTCGGTACTACGCGTACATTACAGCGTTGTTATGCAGCTGGTCCATCAATTTTAGACGCATCAAGTCAACTACTCGCGATCTACTCTCTCCATCAGACGAGACATGTAGATCAGCATCATAAATCAGTAAATTAGCAGTACTTTGTGCATCATTACCAGTAGCAATACTAGTAAGTAGTGATACTAACTTAGCAGTGATACAATTAGCCTGTGACGTTGTTTAGATCACAAGCCGTTGCCAAACAAACGCCTCACGTCAAATCCGTCACTCCTACAAGACCACCATGGCAGACCTCACGCTCGACACCCTGATCGACGATGGAAACTATCTGGGCTCAGAGAGAGCCAGGATAGAGAACAAAGCCATCCTTGACGAACTCGAACGTAAGAAGAAAGCACGCAGCATGGCCGTGCCAACCGACGACAATCGCGTCAAGGCAAGACTTCGCGAGATCGGAGAACCAATCACACTTTTTGGTGAACGCGTGCGTGCATCTCTATCTCATTCTAGTCAATATCATTGAACCATGGGCAGGCCGCTGACCGGAGAGATCGTCTGATATACGTGCTCTCTCAAATAAATGCTGCCCGAGGAGAGGACGTACGAATGGATGAAGAGGAATCATCCGAAAGCGAAGAAGAGGCATGTTTCATCCGTGTCCAATAGAACCTTCCACCCTCCCTCACACGTTCTTAGGAGGAAGAGTTCTATACCGAGGGGTCCCTCGGACTGCTTCAAGCCAGGCGGCGCTTAGCGGAGTACTCTCTGCCCAGGTTGGATTTTACCTACCAATAGGCCATATCAGTAAGGTGCTTACAACATCCTACCCTATCTACCATTGCAGAGCTCAAAAGCGAGTCGACCAACAGCGAATACATGCAAAGCTTCCCCTTGCGCGCATAATTGACCTCCGCAAGAAGATATTTGGAGAAGTCAAGGTAACGGAATCAGTCGCCGAGGCATTCTATGTGTCTATTGACATATGCCACTCGTAGCGCTTCAGTAACCTGGGCTCTCAGATCGGTGACGACCGGCCAATATCGCAGGTGCGCTTCTCCCCAAACAGTAAACTCCTCGCCACTGGCAGTTGGTCGGGCGCTGTAAAACTATGGGATGTTCCTGCCTGCACACCCAAGCGAACGCTGCGTGGTAAGGTGTTGAATACGCTCGCACATGCACGACGTAATGGAATTTCCCTGCAGGACATGCGGATCGTGTGGGAGGCGTTGCATGGCATCCACAAGCAACGCTAACACAGGGCGAGCGACTGGTAAACCTTGCCTCTGGGGCAGGTGACAACTGCGTGAACTTATGGTCTCTGGACAGGTGAGTATCGTTCGTCATGCACCCGCCATGCTGAGGCAAAGTACCAGCGACTCCCCACTGGCTGTCATGAAAGGGCATGCAGACCGTATCTGCCGTGTTGCCTTTCACCCCTCGGGTGACTACGTCGCATCCGCCTCTTTCGACACGTCCTGGCGACTGTGGGACGTCACGACTCAGAAAGAACTGCTCCTGCAAGAGGGTCATGCCAAAGAAGTGTATGCAGTAGAATTTCAAAACGACGGCGCCCTCGTTGCATCAGGGTGAGTTTCTATAGTCACAGTCAGTCATATCCTTCACCCGCGGACTAATTCACCCCCCTTTCCTTCCAGTGGCCTGGACGCCATCGGGCGTGTCTGGGATCTTCGAACAGGCCGAACGGCCATGGTGCTCGATGGACACGTCCAAGCCATCTTTGGCATCGCATTTTCTCCAAACTGGTGAGTCCCTCTCTTCAATCCGAAGATCGCTTCGCTTACTGCGCCCCCTTTCCCCCCGCCCTTGTTCAACGGCACCTCACAAGTTATCAAATTGCCACCGGTGCGGGTGACGACACGATCCGGATATGGGACATGCGATCCCTAAAAGCTCTGTACACTATCCCTGCACACGTCTCGAACGTGTCTGACGTCCGGTTCTTCCGGGGCGACGAGTCCCTACCGAGGACGAGCATGAGCATCGCCAACGGTAACGGTGACAGCGACGTCTCGATGGACGGCATCGAGCAAGACCCAGACACCAACGGTGACGATAAAGAAGCCGACGCTGCAGAGGAGTGGAGTTATCGCTCAGGGCTCTATTTTGCAAGCGCAGGCTATGACGGTTTCGTCAAGATTTGGAGCGCGGACGATTGGCAATTGCTTCGCACGCTCACGACTGATTCGGGCAAGGTCATGTCTGTCGATCTTTCTGCGGACGGTCGGTTACTCGCGTCCGGAACTTATAACCGCAACTTTCAATTGTTCGCTCCAGAGGATTAGTCAGGCTGTGTGTCGAGAATGGCATTGTAGGGACTGGAGTGGGCATTGGGTAATAGCTGTTACAACGAACCCATGATTCTACATTGCGAAAACGCACGAGACAGGTAAAAAGAAGGCGTCAAGACTTTCCACTGGCAGACCGGAGCGCGCTCCATATATGAATGAATTAGATTACACCATCCCTGACCTACCAGACGGGAAATCGATCGAGTCAGCCGCAAGCAAAGAGTCAACATAAATTTCGAATTCAGGGTAGACGGATCAACGAGAAAAAAAAAGGGAACAAATATGGGCGCACCTTTTGCATAAACCCAGACACCCGAACTATATCGACCACTTGCGCTTCGCTCTCCATCGCAATCACCAGGTTGTCCAGCGTCTGAACGAAAGCAACGTGTAAACGAAAATGTACAAGTTCGAGATTGGCAAACCACCACCAAGCGACTCACATCCTCCACCTTATCGACGGGGATTCCCGTACAGAGCGCGACGACCTTCTTGCACTGATACTCCTTCTCTGCGCTCGCCCCTCTCAGGGACTGTAGTCTCGCCTCCATCAGTTCCTCCATTCTCACATGCCACAGTTTCAGCCGTCGTAATCGAATCAGGCTCGCGACAGAGTCAGTTGTTGGTATTGGAGGTTCGGTCTCGACACTAAAGGAAATGTCCATCGATCCAGCGACGCCCGTCATGGTGGAACTTGGGCCACGCCATCGGAACGCAGAGCCGACCGTCTCCCGTCCATCCCTCCCGGCGAGGTCCGTCCTTCCCGTCCAGTCGACGCTGTCTTCCTCTGCGATCGCTTTTTCAAGGTTTCGTATCCGTTGGTGTACCTGATCAAGTTCGGCACATCGACTCTGCCATAGTTGTATCTGTTTGCGTTGCTCCGAGAGCTCTCGGGTGGCAGCACGGAGGTGAGCTTGAGTGACGTCAAGAGCGTCCTGCTTCGATTTGATCTCGGTGGAGAACTCGCCACTGAGATTCTGGATCATCGTCGTCATGTCTACGCATAGTTGAGCATTCGGTATCCATCGCGGAGACAGAACGGAACGGACCTGTGATGATATCCTGACTCTTTTGCACGGGTGCTGAAGGGCTTGTCCGTAGCGACGCCAACAGGTCTTCTGCACGAGCACCTCCATTTAGTTCCTAAAATGATAAACTCAGTATTGACCCACGACCTTTGCATCGCCACGCCTACCTCGACTTCTACCCCGAAGTCGCCGGGTCGAAGGCCCAGCTTATTGGGTAATGTTCGGTTGGCACCGACGTCCAACAACGTTCGTACCAAACTTCGATTTCCAACGCGGGCAGCGATATTTAGAGCGGTGTCGCCATGTTCGTCCTGAAGGTCGACGATGGACCTAAAGTCGCCACCCTGGTGTTGTGCTATCCATATGAATATCTGGTCGAGGTAATATCGTGCACAGACAGCACGACCTTGTATGCCAGCGAGATACATGATGTGATGCAAGACAGATTTCCTAGAAATGTCGAGCGTACGTATCGATTGGTGTAATGCCTGAACAATGACGTTGAAAGACTGTTGGTCGGAGTTGTGAGTGTCGATAGAGGCACGCATCAAGGGTGTCTCTCCAGCAAAGTTGCCCCGATGAATGTCGGCACCTGAAGCAATGAGTTGCTCAACGATGTTCTGTCGACCGAGAGATGCGGCGAGGTGGAGAGCAGTGTGACCCTTGTCGTCGAGGATCGTGTCTACGTCCAGGGGGAGAGCGGGGTCTGTTGTAAGTTCGCGCAGGAGCTCGAGGACAGGACCAGGATCATCTTGGCGGCATATTGTAGCGATGAGTTGTGCACGGCGAGCATCTCTGAGGATGGAAGTATCGCGGACGAGGGGTGGTTTCGTGGACAAACGGAGTGTCTCATCAAAGCCATTGAGAGCGGTTCCATTCGGTGGAAGAGGGGAACGCGCGTGAGGTGATAGCACGTCGAGTACAGACGTGGGGCGCGTAGGAGGGGGTTGCTGAGAAAAAGGACCAGAAGACTGAGAGAAAGCTGTGTCTAGTTGTGGGGTGGGTTCCTTGCGAGGACGTTTCGTTGGTGACGGACCGTCTTCTTGTGGGTAGTGAGTGAGGTGTATGTCGGCAGGAGCGCCGGGGGGAGATCGGCGGGAAGCGGGTTGGTGAGAGAGAGCCTGGGCGGCTGAGATTACCTCTGAATCTGACCTCGCTCTCTTGAGAGACTGCTGGCTTGGGGGTGGTGGCGGTGAGGATTGATAGGTGGACTGGGGGAAGACGGCGGACCTCGACGGTGCGAGGGAAGAAGTGGAGGGGGTGAAAAGACCTTGGGCGCGTCCCTGGTTCAGGAGACGGAGTGCAGAGCCAGGCATCATTGCTGCGGAAGGGATCGCGGACTGTGGATAGGCGGGGGCAGAGAAGGAAGCCGCGGCCGAGACAGGGCGTGGAGAGGCGGCGGAGTTGGCGGATGGCAAAGAAGTAAGTGAGGTCGAGGAGGGCGTGAAGTCAAAGAGGGGTGCGAGGAGAGGTGCGACGCCATACTGTGCGGCAATGTCACGCCCTCTGTCGAGTGGAATCCTGTATGGAGGTGAGAGATGTGGTAGGAAAGGGTGTGTGAAGGATATACCAAGTGCCCTGGTATTTACCATACCCACCCTGTACGATTTCATGTTTACCGGGGAGTATTTCTTTCTCGAGTATCTTTGTACGTCTGCCCTTTTCTATGCCTGCGACTTTGAGAATCTGGGTTGCATTGACATACGAGTCACCGCGTCTGCGCATGACTGCGATGCCACGAACCATGCACTCGTATACCTGGAAATATGAGATGGAATACGTAGAGACGGTGAAGATACGCGTACCTGTACGGATGAATAGACGGCATTGTATATTTTCACTGGAGGCTGCTGAATCGAGTGCATCGAGGACGAGGGGGCAATCGACTCTCACCGGACGCGACTGGGTACGCGCGCGGTCGGAGCTGCAAATGGTGGGAACGACCACGTGGTGAGGATTTGATGTGTGCCCTTGGGGGAGTGAAAGAAGACGGCGAAGGATGGAACGAGAACCGCTGCTGGTGACCCAAGTCTGGCCAATCATACACGCCATCAGAGCAGTGCGTCCATAACTGAACATAAACCCGAGTATTCAACTCACAATCCTACAGGACGTTATTGTATGTCCATTCTCTTATCGCTGATCGACTGACCAGACCGACGTGCTCGCAGCATTACATCGGTCAGCATATATCTTGGTTTCTCTCTCGCTTTGGCTCACCCATTGCCGTACAGACACACCCCTTTCTTTCGAGGCGGTCTGTGCGTTCACTCATTTCCGATTCCATCCTCACTCTCTCCCCCTTAGCTCACTGCGCCCGATCTCACTTACACTCTTGTCCGCCCCCTCGAGGACAAGTACAATGCCATCCAGAGATCGGGAAATAGATCAGTCGTATTCGCCTTCCTCTTAAACAGGATCTACTTCATCCGAGACCAGAACAATCTCACAACCGGCCCGCTTTCTTCTTCACGCGCTGCCCTCTGCGAGCTGCTTGCGATCCGCATTCTTCGCGATAATGGAAACAGCCTTCTTAATCTCGTACACACTCTCACTACAAGCTGGCCGGTCTGGTCAGGGGCTGATACTCACGTCCTCGACCTCGCTAGACAACTACGCGACGACGATCTAGAGGACAATGTCGGTAACGCAATCGAAATGGCTATCCTCTCAAAAGCAAGGCGTTTCATAAAGTGCTCGCCTTGTCAGAGAGTCATCCATGGCATATGGGTGTATGTATGCTCCTTAACTCAACCTCTGCTGTTCCCTCTAATCCCCAACGAAGCGGAAAGTGTGTCTATCAGCCAGAAAGCAGCCATTCTATTCTCTCAGACGTATGCTCCACTCTTCTGGGCCCATTCTCCATATAAACCCCTCTCTGTAGCGTTACAAACGCACCCCCGTCCACTTCTATGACCCACACAATGCTCCCCTTCTCGACCACTACCGGTTTGTACCCTAGCTTGTGCACTCTTCCGTTTTCATCATTCCTCCCTCAGTCTCAAGGTGCCCGCTATCCGTGCTGTCTTGGAATATATAAAGTGCCACGCTTCTTTTATTGGTCGCAAGGCTGGCTAACATTTGTAAAGCTTCTTGATCCTCTTCATTTTATTCGTCATCGCTATCGAGATGAACGAACGTCACAGGATCAACACCCCAGAAGCAGCATTCATGATATATGCACTCGGTTTTACTCTTGAGAAACTTGCTGCCATGCAAGAACACGGTATCAAGGGTATTTTTGATTCTATCTCACCTACAACACCTGCTCACGCTTTACAGTCTACTTCAAGGGTACCTGGGTGAGCCTTATGGCACTCGACGCCAGATCATGGAAGACGTCTGATTTGAGCCCTGTCCCCTAGAACGGGTTTGATTTAGCACTCGGTCCGCTCTTTCATCGCAATACAACGCTGCCCATCTAATCTTATCTATCGTAGTAACCGCATACGCCATATATGCGATCTTCAGGATATACGGCGTTCATTATCATCGTAATTATCTCACTGAACCCTTTTCTCTTCACGTCACTGAATCGCGATACAGAGAAATGGGCTAGCGACCTCGGTGTTGACTTTCTTGCAGTCATCGCCTGTTTACTATTCCCTAGGTCAGAGATCTTCTTATACTGGGCAGACCGTCCCTCAACACCTCGAAGACTTGCTTTTGTCACGTTAAAGAACAATCTCATGGTTCTTTCCCTCCGTGCTATGATGATGCAGTTCGTTGCACTCATGCTCATCGCGGCTTTCTGCTTCTGCGGCTTCCTTTATGCGTTGTGGACGTGAGTAACTTCGCTCGCAGTTTAAACAACTCTAATCAGCTATCAGGTTGAGCCGCAAGGGCGCAGGGTATGCTGTGTTATTCTCGTTCTGACTTCTGACTTCTTGATCCGCCTGTCGTAGATACTCCTCAAGGTATTCACGGTCTCAGTTAAGCTGCTGTCTGTGCTAATGACTATGTTGCACAGCACTATCGCTTGGTGGATGCTCGAAATCTGGTTCGGACTCGATGCTATCGGTTTCGATAGGGCAGGTTTGTGTCTGTGAGCTCTAATCCCTCAAGTCGCTCATTTTGCATAGGCGAATTTGATCCTTTCTTTGGCCCGATCCTCATGATCACGTATGCGTGCTTGAGTAACACGCTGTTGCTGACTGGTACGTGTTTTGCTCTTTTAATGCAAGCTTGAGTTCTCACACGGCAGTGCAGTACTTGTTTCTGTACGTATATTTTGCCGGGGTTTCGGGGTTGTCTCTCATAGCCTCGTAAATAGATCTTGTCGAACACATTCGCGAGAATCAGCGAGGATGCAGCGGCCGAGGTCGGTTTCATTCGACAATCGCCGGGTCCGTCAGTGCTCATATGTCCTGCTTTAGGCCATGTTCAGGAAAGCTGTGTCTACAGTAGAAGGGTATTCCCCACCCAAGTTTCATTGTTGAGAAGCTTACACATAATCGCTTCCAGGGTCAAGGCCGACTCGTTATTTTCTTACCAGCCACCGATCAACCTGGTTGCGGTTTGCATCCTCCTTCCCGCCAGTTATATTTTGAGTCCCAGATGGTTCCATAAAGTAAGTGATCAATGGCCTTGGTTACGAAATTGCCCACTAACTAGTCGAAAGGTGAACGTATTCATGATTAGGTGCGTTTTGATTGGGATCCCGAAGACCCCTTGTGATGATCTCCATGCAGAACGACGAACTTTCCGATCCTTCTCATTATCGCGTGGTATGAACGTAAGTTGCAAATACCGGACATCTAGTCTCGCTCGCTGACTGGGGTACATAGGCCAAGCGAAGAAAACCGCCTCGCTTGGATTTTATGATACGCTTTCATCAACGTTTGAAAGGGTCGTTGATACATTTCCTCGCTCACTCAAGCGGTTGTGTATGTTAACCTATGGCTCTTTAGAAGGTCCAACTGATGACATCTTTCCCTAGCCTGGTTCGAAGGTCTGGCGGGCGCCGACATAGACGTCGTACGTTATTATGTTTCAAGTGAACTTACATCTCTCAGCCATCATTGTCAGATCTTTGACATTGAAGACGAAATGGATCAACCCCCAGATGACGAAGA
Organism: Chalciporus chontae; assembly: GCA_038089555.1. Lineage (NCBI taxonomy): Eukaryota > Fungi > Basidiomycota > Agaricomycetes > Boletales > Boletaceae > Chalciporus > Chalciporus chontae. Next base: position 16,108 of record JBBPLD010000120.1, on the reverse strand, counting down.
AGAGCTTTTGGCAATCGAACCTGCTAATGGCAATGGCCTTGAACGCCGTGCTTCTCGCAGGTCGAGGTCGAGCCGCCTATCTCACAGCTCCCTCCGCCCCCCGCAGGCTCCCACCCGAAAGGAACAAGAGTCGCCTTCTCGGCGCCTGCACAATCTTCCTCAGGGCCAGCCTCGCCCACCATCCCCACAGCGACCGACGACGGGCCACCTCCGACAGGGTTCTGCCCCTATCTCTCTCCGTCGCCGCATGCCCTCGATGCGTGGACCTGACGTAGCGCAGAGCCCACTCGCCCAGGTCTTCCAACCACTCATCCTAGACGAAGACCTACCTGACGTAACGCTTTCGGACGGCGCAAATGAATTAATTCCCCAGCCCGCCATCAGCTACGGACCAGCGACGCGCCGACGGGTCGCCTCCCTTTATTCCGCGCAAAGACGTTCGAGCGACCAGTCTGCCGGTGGGTTATCAGGACGTCTGACGATACCACCTCCGCTCGATACGCGTCCGGAGACGCTCCTTGTGCCACTTTCTGCCTCGCCGGGACGTCAATCACAGCGTGGGGTGGATGAGCATTTGGAGGGGGGTGATGATGTGATTTCGACTGCAGAACAGGTCGAGGAAGGCATTCAGGAGGGTGGGGGGGTAGGTGAGTTGATGAGACGCATGGAGAGAATTGAAGGGCAGCAGCGACGCATCGAGGAATTACTCCTGGAGCTCACTGGACGCATGCAGAGCTAACATATGATTGGAAAGTTTGTAGGCGACGGGCGACGGGCGATAGAGATTCTTGGAGATTTTACGTACGATTTAGATTTACTTTTCAGTCATGATCCTTTTTTTTTGTAGGAATTTTATGTGTTCGGTTATGTCAAATAGCAGTCCCCTATCCATCAAAGTCGTTTCATTTGTGATGCAGACATACGAATAGCGAAAACGGCGAATCGAACTAGGTGGCTTTACGAGTACAAGTACAGAAACACGACTCGTAGGATTGAGTAAGATAAGAGTAGGCTGACGCCAAGGCTAGAAACAGAGAGAGAGAAAAGAGGTAACGAGCGGAAGGGCGCGTTCAATATCAATATCGCGAGAGAGACAGAGAGAAAGAGAGAGAGAGAAGATAGAAACGAATAGAAAATATAATTTATGCGCAAACGCAGAAACGCATACACCGAGTCCCACCCCCCCCCCCAAAAACGAGTGCGCAAAATGACTCATGGTTCACCATCGTCGGGGAAGGGTGGGACCGTCCCACCGTCCTCGATGACTACCTGGACCTTCTTCCTGTCCTGACGGACGTCGACCCCAACCTGCGTCGACAGGGGGTCGACCACCACCAAAGTCGGCACCACCACCACCACCACCGCCACCACGTCCTCGACCTCTACCACGTCCCCGACCACGACCATTGGGCTGCCAACCTCCGCGATCGTACTGTCCATCCTCGTATCGCCCAGGACTGGGACCCGGACCGGGACCTGGGCCGGGACCGTAAACACCTGCGCGAGGACCCGAAGGGGGCTGGTGCATCGCATGAGGGGGACCGTGTACATGGGGAGAAGTCATAAGTGGATGAGGCGGCGTCTGCACATGTGGTGCTCCGTATGACGGTACACTAGGTCCAGGTGGATACCCCACACCAGCCACAGCGGGGAGAGCAGGAGGGTAACTGGGCACGCCACCAGTCCAGTGGGGAGGACCAGGTGGAGGAGGCCCAGGATGTGAAGCGGGCTGTTGTGGAGGTGTATGTTGCGCACTGGCGACTGCGTTTGCAAGGACGCCGGAAATACCTGGGACGCCGTTACCATTCTCTGATGATAGGGCGCGGAGCATTGCTTGAATCTGCTCGGGCGTGAGTGAAGCGACTTCAGCTGCGAGCGCTGTGTTAGCGAACTGAGGATAGGCCTGGAGGGCTAGGGGGAGAGTTTGGGCAGGGATACCCTGTGGTGGGATCTGAGGAGCGTGTGGGGGAGGCATCGAGATAGGCGACGTTGCGCTGGGTACGGGGGGCAGTGGAGCCGCCAGAGAGGGTGGTGGCGCGAGCTTTCCCCTAGAGAGCACCCAGATACCAATCACGTAGTTATTCTGGCGTTCTTTCGGTAGGCGCAACTCGTCTAGGAGCTCGATAAAATCGGGAAGGGGCATGGTAGCTAAAAGAGGAACCATGTAGAGCTCCTTCCCGGGGTGATACTCCTTTGGTTGATGACCCCATGGAAACACGAGTCCATGACGACTGAAAAATTTATTTGCGTGAGTAAAAGCACATGAATGAAAACTTGAACTTACTTTTTGTGAAGCAGAAAGTCGCTGAACGATTGAAGCGTTGCATCACCGCTTTCGGGGGAGAATGCACACGCGATCAGCTCCTTTTGCGAATTCAATCTCGTTTGAAGTAGGAATTGCGCTGAATTGTCTATTGGCACCCGACCGTCGATCCGAAGCGTATCAGACGGGAAAAGCGTCCTCCATAGTGGAGAATCACCACTCAAGGCCCGACCACCAATCTGTCGAGCAACCACAGGCGCCACCTGCGGAATGGAAGAATCCAAAGGCATGGCGACCTTGAAGCGGATATAAGGGATGAACGAAGAGGAACTTTGTATGATAACGCACCTTTCCTGTCCACACAGGAGGGATCGCTTGAAATACAGCCTCAGGGTCTTGGCGATGCTCGTCTTGTACGACATCCATATCACGGTCCTTTTCTAGGAAGATGTCGAAGTCTTGATCGGTCGCTTCTTGCGCCACGCTCTCTACCTCAATCGGGTGATCCCTGTGCTGCTGCTCGGGCTCAGGCTCGGGTTCAGGGGCTTTGGTTATCTCCCGTGGAGTGGTTTCCGCTTTTGGAGACGACCAAAGAGCATTGAGGTCGAATGAAGCTCTGGCGGGCGTTTCAGGTTTAGCTGTTTGAGTCGGTGTGGTAACGGCAGGTTCAGAAGGGGGAGGAGGAATCGTCAGCGGTGGCGGGTGAACAGTCTCAGGTGGTGCTGGTGCTGGTGCCGATGGAGGGGATTCAGTGGGCATGACAGGGGTTTCCGAAGGGGGTGTAGGCAAGTGGTCGCCGAACGTATCCTGAGGAATTAACTCGTCATCCAAGTGAATGAGATCCGCTATGTCCAGTTCAGGTTCTGGGGATGTCTGGATGTCGGAGGCAGAAGGTGCGAAAATTGGATGAATTGGCGGTCTGGTGTCCCCCACAGGAGGTGAATAACCTTCATGGTGCATAGAAAGCGAGCCACCCCACGTAGCACTCTGAGGAACGACCGGCGATTCAGGTGGCATCGTCATCAAATCGGTACGTTCCCTCTGATGCTGCTCCGCCGCCTTTAGCCTTGCTTGTCGTTCTCGCTCCCAGCGCTCCTCCTCCTCTCTGCGCTCTTCTTCTTCATTTTCTCGCTCCTTTTCCCGTTGCCGCACCAGGCCACCCCCCTCGCCATTGACATCCTCAATATCCTGTAGACCCTTGTGCGTGATTTTCGCCCGAGGAACGACTGTCTTTTGAAGGATCGAGTGTTCCAAGGCTTCCTTTTCGGCAAGGATAATGGATTGCTTCTGTTCCTCGTTGGCCAAATCTGTTGAGCTCATCTGAGCAAGTTCTTTGGCCGAAACGGTGGAGAAACAGATTCGTGTGTGAATAACGACACGATCTGCCTGACTTAGGTTGAAGGTGAGCGCGCGGAACCGTTCCCTGACGAACAAATATTTAGGTTGTGGCACCGCGACGTTGAGGCTGGCAACTCACTTGTACTTGGGACCAACGCTCTGGTTTCCGTGTTTGTCAGCCTCGCCGTAAAGCTCGAATAAAGATTGCTCAAGCTCTGTGGCAAATACGTTCGCTTCTTCTTCTAGTCGTCGTTTGTCTTCGTCGGTGAGATCGTCCGCCTTTAACCCGACCTTGTTACCGGATCCGTCTTCTGCGTTCTTATGCGGATATCTCAAGTAGACGGGATGGAACATCTCCTGCAACTTGGCGAGGCAATACTTTCTTGCTGGATCATCATCCACGGAAATAGGGGCATTAGAGGACTTTTTGCGTTTGGGTGCGGGTGTCTGGAGTGAAGCAGCTGACTTGCGCTTATGGCTACTGATTGCAGGGGACGATTTCCGATCTACGCTAAACTTGCGAGACAAATAGGGACCGGCGTGGGTGTCCTTGTCAGAGTGATCTGAATCCGTGGTGTACTGGCGAGTCCGTCGCTATTGACATCGCGCACATGAGCGCAAGAATATGGATCAGCAAGAGATGCACGCACTCTGGATGAGGACCCTTTTGGTTTCGCTGTCTCTGGCTCTGCAACATACTCGTCCTCGCTATCTGGATCATCTTCAGATTCCGGGGGTGACAAAGCAGGCGGGGGGGTTAGTGGTTCTTTGTCATCTTGTACGACATGAATCACGTCGTGGCGAGCTTCTTGACCTTCCCACTGCACTGCGAACTTATGGTCAGCACACGTCACTAAACAGTTACAACGAAATGAGAAAGATGGAAGCGGAACGAAAATCGCCGATGGCCACCATAGTTGCATGGCATTGGGACACCGTACAATGGGGTCGTTTACGGCGATGGGCATCTACACTTGTACAGGGCACTCAAACTACTGGGTCATACCAGATCATCTCACTCAACGGGCATAGCTGCGCGCCAATCACGTAAAGCCTCTCAGCGATGTGAAGATGCAGAGTGGCCGTAGTGGGGTGGAGATGCAAGGACACAACCGTTATGACAGCCACGAGCATGTCAGAGTGACGGATGGTCTGGCAGAGTGCGAGAATGCCTCAGACGACGAACAAGTATTGGGGGGTACAAAACTCATATGATCGAGATATACATTGTGCATTGGCGGAAGAGCCGCGCAGTGTCGTAAGATGAGCAATCGGGGACCGGTGACACTCACTGATCATGCGTCGACCGGTATTTTTGGTACAAGTAGGACAGACATAAACCTCTGAGATGGGGGTGAGCACGACGAGATCTGTATGATAAGAATCGACATACCAAGCTCTGAAGCCTGCTCTGCAGTAAGCTTCACACACCGAAAATGATACCTGAGTATGAGGGAAGAAAGTTGGGATGAGGTCGTACGTCGTGTAGTTTGTTCTACGCACCACTCTGCGCATTCTGAACAGCAGACCATGGGAGAACCATCGTCAGGCTGGTTGCAAATACAGTAGGTGTCCTTTACTGGTAAATTTCCATGGATTGCAGACTTGGATTGAGTCTTTGATCTGCTCCTCGTTGACCTTGGCTTGTCAGGCATCATTGATTGGATGAGAGTAGAGTCAAAGGTGATGTTCAAACTCCGATGGTCACTTGGTGGCGCACATTTGACTCCGCTCACTGCGCACGGTGCGACAGATTCGAAATCGGACAGATTTGCAGTGGGGAACGTTGGGAGGTGCTCGAGAACGGCGAGCTCGATGGAGGGGGACTCGAGGTAGTGCCACCAGGTGGTCCCATACTCGTTCACGACCGGTCTCTCACATGGCTTGGTTCAGTTCCCAAGCTAATCACCGTGTCCGTAGCTCCACGAGTACTATAACTCAAGTTGTCACCCCACTGGCGCTACGCCAATCGAAGATGTAACTCGTGTGTTCCAAAAGAGGACTGTACTAGCGTAGTACCTACGCCACCAAACGTTCCCCCGACCGCCGCATTTATTCTAGTGCCAGCTCATTGTCGATAGGTGCGGGATCTGGAGTGTTCTTTCGTGGCCATCTGATCCCAATGGATAAGTCATACGGCTGTATTGACCGTACCAATATAGCTCACTCTCTTCCGTCATGTACGGCCAGCCAATGGCCAACTGTCCTCGCTTGGTCTAGTCAAAGAATTGATTCCGACGTGACAGACTGACAGTTTGTCGGCCATTTTGTACAATTCCATATCACGAGCCTCGAGACAACTGCGTCTAGACTTACAAATGTTCCTTCCTGGCTTCCAATGTTTCCACCCACGTAAGTTCCAAATCGCCCCCCAGTGATCCTCAAAGTCTTCCAGGCGCCGAAACACGAACCCACGTTGCTTCCGCGAGTGATATCCTTCTGCCGGCTGGCCCCGTGGTTTCCAGTCTCCCTTTCTCGGGTGAATTATCGTTCTTTATCTTGTCTGCACCATACCTCATCCTTCCGGCCTCTTCACGGATATCCATACCACTTGTTTTGTCTCTCCCTCCTTGCCCTGGACGAGGGACAGCAACGACGCTGTGCAGGATCGACAATCAAGGCAACTCCCGGTCAGCTTCATTCATTTCGCGACAGAATTTCCGTCTCCCTCGTTCAATCCACTTGCCACTCCACTTTATTCCTTTCCCCTTCGGCTTAACATGTGCTCTTACGACAGACGACTGACTTGCCTTTCCATATCTTTTCCAGGCCGCTGCTATAGTTGTCTTGCACGTTCCCACTGCCATCCCCGCTCGGTTCCAGTCATACCCCTCCCTGACTCTTACTACATACAACGCTTAGTCCGGCGGTGATCGTGGCGTTACATGTGGCCCATGCATGGTAGCTGCTGCTCTATCTAGCCCACCTGATCCTCAGTTCTTTAATCCTCTCCAGATGGCTTCGCAGTCGCGCAGCAGTTCCAGAGCGCGGGTCCAACCACCCTCGTTCTCGTTTACCGCCCGCGGTCCGGAGGCATCAACGTCGTCTTCCCAGCAGTCAGTATATCATGATGCCCAGGAGCCGTCTCAGACCACGTTCAAACGCCTCCGGTCCTCGTTCGAACAAAGTCTCAAGACAGCAACCCGGTCAAAGGCAAAAGCAACTCCTGCTGACGATGATATTGAAACTATCACCGCCAGAAGAAAGGACAAGGATAAGCCGAGGTATGACGACACGCGCTCCCAGGACCACGACAAGGAGAGGGGGAGGTCAGGCATGATGAAACGGCTCGAATCCAAAGTAGGGTTTCGGTGGGCTGGTCGAAACTCTGTCACGCCGTCTTCAACTCCGCTTGGTGTCCAAAGCAAGGTCTCCGCAGAGCACGTAAACAATGTGGAACGGGTTGGCCAGGCTCGCGTGGCTGGAGTAACGAGCTTCATGACCCCCTCGCTGCGCCAGGCCTCAGTGTCTTCACCTGCCCTTCATCTTTCCTCGCAACCCATTTCTGCTTCAAATCCTCAGCCGGCGGCGATTTACAACCCCCCACCCAACGCTGCACCTGGTGCTAGTACGCGCACCCGTCGAGCTAGTATGCAACCTACGACAAGGGAAATCAGTGCACCCCAACCGCTAACCCCTCGTCGGGGGCATGGAAACGGTTCAGCAACACCCGACCGCAATGGGGCTTCTTCTCCGCGAGCTGGTAAATCCAGACCATCGCCTATATTCACACCACCTCCGTCAAGTGCTCGGTCTTCTATCGATGCCTACCGAAGAAGCAGTGATTTGCCCAGTCTGCCTGATTCTCCGAGTCCGCCACCAGGTGGAAGAGGGCGCTTGGGGACTGTGGTCAAAAGGCCAGGGGCTTCCAGTGCGACACATCTCCCTCTAAACAGCCCGCCATCGTCTCCCATTCCAGCGTCCCGTGCAGCAAGCCCTGGTCAGGCGCGGTCGCCAAGTAGGAGAGTCACTCCGACCTCCCATCGTGGTCTTACCTCTGCCTCTGCGACCCACCTGCCATCCAACCGACCCATATCACCTCCCCCCAAGCGAATTTCGATCAACGCACCTCGACAATCACTTGACTCTTCGAGTCCATCATCCGTTGACAACTCTCATCCACCATCAGTTGAGATATCCCGTCGGACTTCAGTGGAATTACCCAGAAGAAGCCCAATGGAAACCCAACGTCGTCTCACGGCGTCGCCACCTCCCCGAGCGACCTCTCCATCCTTAACTGTGCGATCTCGAGCCACTTCCCCTTCACAAAAATATCCAGGTCAGGTTCACAATCGAAATCTCAACATGTCGGCGGCTTCGTTGATCTCGCCCTCGACGCCTGAGCAGCGTGAGCTAATCCGAAGTGCGACGTCACTCTTGTGCAAGGAATTACGAAAACCTCCGCCGCACTTATCTCGCAGCGAGCATGCAAGAGAGTGGGCTGAAGTAGAGGTCCGATTGCAACCCTTGATGAGGCTCGAGCGCATTTGGGGGAAGAGCGGAGCTCTTCCAGGCGCGAGCTCCAGCCAGGTGGGAGCAACAGGACTCAACCCTGTGGTCGTCAGCAACGCCGGAGAAGAGAGGGAGCGCAAATTGTTTTGCGAAGCTCTCAGGGATGGCGTTGTTCTATGCCAGTAAGTATGCCCTTCATTGTCGCAGACTGCCTGACAACGTGCACTTGTTCGCCTAGGTTAATGAATAAACATGTTCCGTCCACGATTTTTCGGATTGACCCGAGGGAGGATGGGTTCAAGCGAACAATCAACGTCACGAAGTTCCTTGCAGCGTGTTCTTCTCATGGCATTTCTTCTGATGACCTCTTCTACCGTGACGACCTTATCGAAGCAACTCCAGAGACCCTATGTCGCGTGGCAAGAACGATCATCGCCCTCTTGAAGCTTTTCGAGACGCCGGTCGTTGACCGGACCAAGGTGATATCCGGGCAAGGTCGCAAAGCCGCCGCGGACGTGATGTCCCATCATAGCCCTTACTCCCCCCCATCATTATCTCGCGCCGCATCATCAACGCCCGATCTGGTACAGCAGCGATCACTTTCTCCACCTCCTGCTGCCGGCCGGAGACGCTTCGTACCCGCTGAGCCAGTTCTTCCCCCGTTACGATCAGACAGTCCTCAGTCAGGAACTTCCTGTAGTACGGCCCGTAACGTTACAGCTCCAGTTGGTTATATTGGTCATACCGACGGAGAGAATGACTACCCTCCCGTTCCGCCCCCTAAATCTCCTATCCCATCTTGGTTGAAATCGAAGCACATTGATGATGGTGGCGCTGGTCACTCGACTGACCCTAGTTCTCTCGTGTTCCCAACGCACGAACCCATCTCTCAATTTCCCAGCCCTACTACGGGAGACTATGCGAGCGATTTCCCTCTCAGACAATCAAGGACGTCGAGTAATATCACGGAGAACACTGCGTATTCCAGCATCTTTGATCTTCGCCGCAACAGTAGCGCCCAGAACAAGTTTGGCACCATCAGGACTGTCAATACCGAAGCCACCTCGCTCGGTTCGGAGATTCCATCCTTCACGAGGACAGAGGCCAGCTCTGTGGCTGCTTCATTGGCGGAGGAGATGTCCAGGAGGCGTAATATCAGTGGGGACGGTGTTCGGATCAGAGATCGAAGACCCAGCGAGCCGGCTACCCCCGACCTCGTCAGTTTGGTCGAGGAAGAGGAGAACAGTGCCTGTGGCTCGAGTTCTCGCGAGACTGCGAGACTCAAGTCCACTCCACCCAAGGATCAACGTGAGCGTGAATCGGACGCACAAGTTCGTATTCGACTTGGTAAAGGGAAGTGGCCCGACGACTTCATGGATGCCTTCCAAGCAACCCCTTCTCGACCGATACCTATTCAGACGAGGTTCGACCGCGAAGAATCGCCGCTGGGTATCAGTCCTCCCTCAACTTCTCCTACGCGCAAGCACTCCCTTGTTGGAGTTGCCAGGTCCAACGACAACGGCGAACCCATCTCATCCTCTCCACGTCGGCCCGCCCACCGTCCGAGGCATAGCGTGGATGTACCTGTACTCATGCCGAAAGAGTCCATCTTGCGCGGTGACGCTAGTCCTGACAGTCCTATTACTGGATCTCCAGGTTCCAGAGTGATATTGCGTCGTCAAAGTACGAGGAACGGGGCTCGCCGCAACGGGATCTACGTGCCGCGCGGAAGTCTTGACGATCCCGACAGAGAAGGTGACTCGTCTGTTGTACCGTTTCCTCGAACAGTATCTGGCGAACACAGCACTCGAGCATCACCATCGCCCGACTCCCCGCAAAGTCACGTTAGTCCTCTGGATGGATCTCGCATACGTGGTCGGTTCCAATGCGAGTTCGATGATCCAAGAGCAAGACAACGTAGTCGACCGAATTCCTACGGCGAGCTTGGCAGGCCACGTCAATCCAGGTATGTGGTTCATTCGTCGATCCATTAATTACGTTGAGTGATAGGAATTTCAGTGATCTACCGGGACGGGATTCGATGGATGGGAGTGCGGTACGTCAGACGATCGTGGTTGAAGAAGAGGGTAAACCGGCTATCCATTTCGTGAGTCGGGGATAACTCGCTCTCGTCTATGCGCGCTGACGTTCTCCGATTTTAGCAACTTGGTAACTGCATTGGAAGAGGCCAATTTGGGGTCGTGTATAGGGCCCTTAACCTCACGTCGGGTCAGATGGTTGCTGTCAAGCGTATTCGATTAGAGGGCCTCAAGGAAGAGGAAGTTACTCAGCTGATGAACGAGGTCGACTTGGTGAAAAGCTTGTCGCACCCGGGCATCGTCAAGTATGAAGGCATGGTGAGAGACGAAGAATTCTTGAACATCGTCCTAGAGTAAGAGATCATCTTATCACTGAGTCGCTTGTCGCTGACCCAACTTTTAGATATGCGGAGAGCGGATCGCTCGGACAGATGCTGAGAGCTTTTGGGAAGCTTAATGAGCGTCTCGTCGCCAGTTACGTTGTGAAGATTTTGGAGGGCTTGCACTATCTCCACCAAAGTCAAGTCGTGCACTGCGATCTCAAGGCCGCGAACATTCTAACCACCAAGACTGGAAACATCAAATTGTCCGACTTTGGTGTTTCGCTCAATCTCCGCGCGATGGAACGTGAGCTCAACAACGTGGCCGGCACGCCTAACTGGATGGCTCCTGAGGTGATCGAACTTAAGGGCGCATCAACGAAATCAGATATTTGGTCTCTCGGTTGTACGGTCATCGAACTTCTTACTGGACGCCCTCCCTATGGAGAGATTGCGAATACTATGACAGGTGAGCGTTTATTTCATGTGCCTATCACTTAACCAAAGTTGATCGTCGATCGAATAGTGATGTTCCGGATCGTCGAAGATGAGATGCCACCACTCCCAGATGACTGTTCAGATGCGCTTCAGGATTTCCTGCAACAGTGTTTCCACAAGGACCCTGAGCAACGGCCGGACGCTGAAATGTTGTGTGAGCATCCGTGGCTCAAGATGAATTGGGATGCTCTCAAGGTGAGTCGATCTTTGCGTGAGATTGGTAGTTGTAGTGCCTAATCTGTTTCCCAGGAACTCCGCCCTCAGGATAGTATTCCTTTCCTCCGCCGCGTTAGCACCGATCTTCAAAAGGCAGATGTTGCCAAGATTCTTGCGCACATGGACTCACCGATCTTGGAAGTACCCGTTGCGGAGACTCCTACGGGAGAAGAGCTTGGCTCTTCTCCTCGGAAGCTCTCCTTGGGGCCCCTTGATGATACACCTTTCTCTCCCCGAGATCACACTTTTGTCAAAACTGTGTTTGGGAAACGTAAGTGGACATCTGGCCTTGACGCTGGTTTCTGCTCAACAATGTGCACCACAGCGATGATCTGCAGAGTGTGTATGGGCAGTGTGAAGAAGCAGGGTGTCATTTGCGACCGATGCAACCTCATAGCCCACGCGAAGTGTGCCTCGGACGCTTCACCCTCTTGCGACCTTCGTTCCCAGCTTTTGTTGTATGCGCAATTTGCGGAGATGAACAACGCCAATGCTTATCACCCATCCGAAGTTCCGAATGGATCATCACCCCTTCCACACATGTCTACGTCGATGCCTGCCGAAGTTTCGTTTGTTACACCGTCACCGCGTCCCAACGCCGAACTTTCGACGTCCACTCCTACATGTGGCGCTGTACCACCAAAACCTTCCGCTGCGTTCAAAATCATGTCAGGTTTTGGACGTTCGCGTTCGTCCCTCTCCGTCGCTCATTCTTCGTCTTCCCCATCTCCGATTCCCCCACCTATCGCTGAAGACCGAGCACCGCAGCGGAGATCGTCCAAGCTCAAACGTACCGTGATTACGCATGAGAGACCACACTCTTTGTCCAGCAACAGCACAACCACAAAGAGCGTTAAGACTGCTGACAGCCAATCCAGTCGACAAGAACCAAGAAAGTCCTTCTTGAGTATGACAGAGCCTGATGCAGACTCTCAACCTCGGGCTAGCCATCATCCCTCTGAAGGTGCCTCGTCTTCTAAAAATCCTCCGAATGGAAGCTCTGCGTCGAGCAGAGTTGCTCAGGACATCCCTGGCACCTTGTCTGGTGACCCTGACCGCCAGAAGAAACGAAACAGCGAGAAGAATTCCAACTGCGTGCTTCAGTGATCTTTGAAGACTCGCCAAGCGACTTCTGCTAACGACTGACCGTACGAACTCTTGAATCAAACTCTTGACTCCTCCACTCCGCGTTCTTGGTCCCATTTGCCATTGACATATTTCAATTATTTTATGGTCTGGTAATATACGTCATTTTGTGAACCCATGGGTCTTATTATACCTCGACGTCGTCGTCACCATTTAGTGCTAACTATGTATCATACGTGTTTCAATCATCTCAATCCATAGCTACATGTTGTACAGATCTTCGCTTCAATACACCTCGTCCTCCGCAAACAAACTTTTCTCAATCAAACCATCATTACAGACAACCTCGGCGGATGATCAGATCTGTGAAGTCCCAACGAGTCCAGCTAGAAAGGGAGTGTAATTCAATTATGCACTCACGTCTTTCAGACGGCCAAGGCTGGCAAGATGGAGGGCACCCGTATCGCCCCAGATCTGATATCGTTTGACTTTATTTTCCTCGTCAAAGTCCAACACATAACTGAACGTCTCATCCCAGCTTTGTTCCGTGCTGATCCAGGTGAACGTCGCCATGCCCTTGACAGATACCTTGCTTTCCTTTGCATCGACAACGTACTCCCGAAAGTGCATGCGATCATAGTGGATGAGGCTGGCGACAGTTGTGAAGTAGTTCTTCACGCCGTCGTGACCTGTGAATGGGGTACCTAGGAAAGGGGCGAATCTGTGTAAACCATGCTCAAAGACTTTGCATGACTGGGTAGTGGAGAAATGAGATAAGAGATTGTCTATGGCCTTTTTATTTGCAAAATCGTCGCAGAATCGTTGCGCGGCAGAGAGTAGTTGATCTCTTGAGCTCATCGCGGCGTGTCACAGGGATCCGGTCACGGGGAATGTGAGTGGTGAATGTCAAAGAGATACTTTCCACTACCAGTTCCTCCAGAACGAAAACATCCGAGTTTTTGCAAGTATGAGGAGCCCGATAAGAGCCCCCGTTCATCGGTGCATCATTGGCCCGACCCCCGGGGGTCACTTGGTTTCCCTGTCATCTCAGACCTGACCCTCGAGGCTCAGACACAGTGATGTCCGATCAAATTCGTTTGCACACGAACACTCCACCATCGGCCTCTTCGCTTCCAACGTGTAGTGTGGCGTGGCATGTAGATGCTGCTTGGAGTATGAGATATGGATTGACACCCAACATTTGGCCAATATATGGTAATCATATTGTACATAGGTTACAGGACGCTGCGTCCAAGGACTTCCCAAGTGGTTCTCCGAAATTGCTTACTGCATGTCAATGGCGAGGTGCAATCAGCATCCTTGGAATGCCACTAAGTACTTTCTTGCTGCTGCATATGTCCCATATAACACTAGCAAAAACTACCTATACAGTGGGTCCTAAAGAATAGAAATTTCTCCAAATGATGAATCACAACAAATATATATTCTATATCCCCCTTTCATCTGCAACCTGCTGTATATCAAGTGCAGTACTCCATATACGACGCCAATTAAGCATTGACCCTGATCTTGTACAACGCCTAAGATATGCCCAGTCCATATTCATACCATGAGAGCGTATGTCTATTTTTATTCCATGTGGATTTGATTGAGATGCCAGATATGGCAAAACAGGTGTGGTTGGAGGGTTGTTTGGTCTTGGTGTTTGGGTTGGAACTGGAATCCACCAGGGTGCACTGGCACGAATCCATGTAGATGCAAAGTAATCATCACCAAAGATGTTTGTGTGAAGCATGTGGGAAGCACTTGCAAGATTGACAAGTGATGCAAGTGGTAAAATTGAGGTGATGCATATTATAATGTCCATGGGAAGTCTCTCGAAGACACTATGGCTTTCATTCAAGTAGACCTCTAGCAGCATTGGCACAGAAGGATCAAGCTTTCCAGGAGAAGTGGGAAAGCTAAACAATAGAGGTGAATATATATTATTATTTCAAGATACGCCAAATTAAAACCTACCGATCATGTTATAGTATTTAAAAACTTTTAATCTTTTGCCATACGGACGGTTCGAACCAAGGACCTTGTACCGCCTTAGGGGTAATAGCCGGATTCATTCTTTTAGTCCGGATACTCCGCGGAACCTTTACGTAATCAGATCACGTGACTTGGGTCTAGACTTAGATGAGTCAGCAATGATGTCATGGTCTAGACTCGTGCCTGTACCTGGTTATCTTTTGTTTCCGCATACTTCTTCCTTATTTATCCATTCTCTTGTATTATCTATATTTGGCTGATGGTCTGTGCGCATCCTTTAGTATCTATATAAACTTCATGTATCTACCGCACACATTAGCCTAATCCATTTGTTGCCTTAGCGCAATTAAGTTTGAGGTCTCACTCCACTCCATCTCCTCTTTCTCTTTTGCTTGATCAAGTGTAAGGCACTTGAAGTCTCTGCTGGGTGATTGTGACTCGGTCATAACAGTCGCTCAACCGTCTGTTGCGCTGCTGCCCGTCGCTCAACCACCGGTCGCACCACCACATGTTGCTCAACCTTACACGGCCCCCTCACAGGTGGATTCAGTGAAGGAGGACTTGGGTGCGGCCGTCTGCCGCTATTTTTTCGGCGAAAATCCGATGCGCTCGGTCAGTCGCGATTCACAAGCCATCGATACAATCTTACAGGCTCTTGCCTTGATGTATTCCCCCCACGACCCCGGTAAGTGTTTAATACTACTGTACAAAGTATTACTTATCCCTATTACAGATCATTGGCTTGCCTCTCGATCCAAAGAGCTGCGGAAGACAGCTAAAAACAAACTGATGAGCATCGGGCGAACTTTTCGGCAATGTGCGGGTCTTGTTGTCAAAACGGCCTACCCCATACTGCCATCTATCACCGTTTGAGGCGACCTCGTCGCGTCATGCGCTGAAACGATCGAGGAATTGCTCCGTGACTGGAATTATGTTGATCAGTTTACTCAAGTAAGTTCCGTGACTAGATACTTTATTAATCTCACTTTCTCTAGTTTGCAGATGGAACATACACCAGGGGAATCTTCGATCACAACGCAATTACAACACTCGTTTTGGAACTCCTCTGGTGGTCTTCCAACATGCACCAATTTCTCCCTTCGGGAGAAGCTGCGCTCGACAACGTTCTCGCCTACTCGGCCGCTGTGTTGTATTGGCAACTCAAAACACTCCAACGGGGATTTGTAGGACATTTTGACTCATCCGTTTATTTACCTGTATACCAGGAAGCCCTCAGTCGCATCCACAGCATTCGGAATGGTGGGGATGAAGAACGTAAATGGACACTTACTGATGTTGTAGAAAATATTCAGGCGCGCGGGAATGAGATCCTTGCTTCTCGTGTAGCAAGATAGTACTAGTATTTATGGTCAACTTGATAGTAGTCATTACTACAATTTGAACAGCCTTATCTTATCTGCTATCAGATTTGTTTGAAAAGTTTAGATCTGTGTGATTGATAAGATTCCTACACCGACGGCGAGCGTGCTATCCAAAAGGAGCTCGGGTAGCTTTACTCACTACTATACCTAAACTAGGTGCTCGAAAGGTGCTCGAGAGGTGCTGTCCGCTCGGCTAGGTTTGCAGATGTAGTTGCTCGCCTATTCCAGCTTTGAGACCAGCTTATGTACCCGAAACTGTGACGGCAACAGAAAATTAAAGTCATTTCGGAGTTGGCATGCGGTGGATACATTACCAAGTTTGAGACGTCGGAATTAGTTGCTTTTTCCGTTATTCGTGCGAGTGTTACAATGCGCAAACTCGTTGTCTTAGAGCCTGTCCAGCAACCGGTTTCTCGCTGGTTTCTCGCTCCAGTTTCTTGTCCAAAATAGAACCAAATAGAAATTGTGACAATAGTGTGATTTCCATATCCGGGTTTGTCGCCTCCATGTCGTCAC
>JBBPLD010000119.1:0-56259 GCA_038089555.1 Chalciporus chontae | reverse complement strand
ATTTATCCATTCTTTTGTATTATCTATATTCGGCTGATGGTCTGTGCGCATTCTCTAGTACCTATATAAACCTCATGTATCTATCGCACACATCAGCCTAATCCATTTGTTGCATTATTGCAATTAAGTTTAAGGTCCACCATCCTACTTCCTTTCCATTTCCCTTGTGCGCTAAGGTGTAAGGCACCTGAGTCTCCGCCGGGTGTTTTGATTAAGTTCATAACAGACACCCATGTTCACCAATTCATGTGCTTGCCAGTACAATATTTGGCCGTTTTCGCACCGCTCCTATCCGCCCTGACGAGATCGCCAACTTATCTGTTGCAGTTTCCATGAGGCTCAACGTGGTGTAGGGCTGGACTTGGAATTGCCAGCTCCGTGCTCTTCAACTCTTGCGAGAAGAAGTCATTTGTAGGATTCAGCATGGTGTGAAGGCACCATACGATACATAGTGTAGTGTCCTAAATGTTGTCAATATAAGCAAATGAATTTTACTTTGTGATCACCGTGGCATCACTGGCACACGCAAGCGGGCTGAATAATCCGAGCGAAAAACAGGATGCACGGATAAGAATTCTACCAAATTTTTGCATCTTTCGAATCATCATCCTCACAATACAACCTGGGCATTGAGGAAGAGGAGATTGCATAGGCTAATATGTCGGAATGTTTGACATACCTCTACTACTCACATGATGTTCCAACAGATTCGGAATTGCTACCCCTCAGGCAAATATTGTGGTCCGAAATCCATCGTAGAGAAAGTGGGAATCTGGAAGAAGAACGGGGACAATGGATCATCAGCGGCATAGCGTCAGATAGTCGCGAAGTCGTGTCAAATGGCCAGACATTTGGCTTGCCTCACGCAATTTCTCTGAAATTGCACTAGTGCCAAACCATGCAGGGACAGAGAATCGTTGGGATTGTGCGGGAAGATTCATAATACTGGGAATATTGTAGGTAGTTGATCATAGCCCGACCCATTACTGATAGGGGCAAATCAAGAGAATAAGCGCTCGTTTGAGCCAAGAGGTGCAAATATGCACCCGTATCGGAACTGGTTAGTTGGTTCACAACACAGGATAGCAATAGAATGTGGTGCAGCCGTGTTACCAGACATTTGAAATATTCTATTACATTCTTTTCATTTGCTCAAATGACAACTCAAATATACAGTCATGTAAAAAAACTCGGATTTCAGTGATGCCCCGTCGCGGCGCTATAGTAAGCGACCTCGACCTCGACTTGTTTGTATTCACCGGAACTGAACGATGTTGCATAGTAGATGCAAGGCCAGTAGGAATCTGCAGAGTCTCAAAGGCGTCAGTGCTAGTACTGTACCGTTTGAAAGAGTATTGAAAAGGGTATTCTGTCGCACTATCTAACGTTCGGCTCACTGGCTTCTCGTCAAGCAAGTTGATGAGCGTCACAGATCCTGAATCCTCCGAGTCGGCAGGATCAATCGATCGATCACAGTGAACACGACACAAAACTTCCATGGATCCTCCCAACGGAAAAAGAAAAGGAAAGAAAAAAACAAAAAAAGTCAAACGAGTGGATTTGCGATAGCGACCGAAAGCATGCGACGAATATGTATGTAATGTATGTATGTAGCGCTACGAATGGCATCGACTAAATCGACGACCGGCGTAACAAAACCGATGCACATCCGAGCCAGAGGTGTGCGTGTGTGCGTGTGTCCTGCTATCCACCAGGGGTTTCTCTCCCACTCCAATACTACAACGTATATGCACAACCATGAACTGAACTAAACCAGTCATGGTAATATCTCCACCTCCCCCACACACCTGCCGTCCCGTTAGTCCGTCGAGTCGGGTTTCCATGAAGAAACCTGACAGTCCGAGTCCACGTCGCGGGATGGGTGGGTAAGTGACGATAGGAGTGCTGCAAGTCGCTTGTCCCCGGCGCCGAAAAAACACCCATATTACAACGGTCGATGGACGAGCTGATGAACTTGACCAGCGAGGCAGATAAACGATCAATGACGCCGCTCAGATGACAAGCTTGCTTTATCTGGCTCGTCATCCGTCTATTCACAGAAAGGGAGGAATAAATTTATGAGCCCGATAATGTGAGCAGCGAACGTGACCGACCTTGGACTGGGTCGACGTGGTCAACACCTGTGAGTACCCATGCTGTGCATGATCGTGTCAACGAAGACAGGACAGGGGGGAGATGGCGAGAAACATACGTGGTCGTCCTTGTACGTCTTCCTCGACTCCAGTTCCGTCCCTTCGCTCTCAATATCGTCATGTCTCGTCGTGACGAAGTTCACAGATTGAGTCGTCTACGTGTCGAATGGGGCGAATACATCGCTCAGTGGGATCGAGGATGTCCGGTGGCGAGAATGAACTCACTCCCTTGGCATCGGTGAGATTGAACCGGATTCCACTTGGTAAAGCGGTGCTCGTGGCTTTCCGATCTGTGAGGGAGTCTTCTTCATTGAGACCCTGTCCATGCTTGGCCTCGCGCGAGTTGAGGCTACATGACGTCGTGTCAGCGGCTGCGCATATCAGAGGTAGAAATAAACTTACAGTCCAAGCACAGTATTCACGTAAACTAAAGATGGTGAGCCCTATGATGCGAACCATAGGAAAACACCTACGCTTGCAAGTGATCATTTGTAAGGGGATCCAGAATTGTCTCTGAGGAGCAGCTATGAACTAAAAGACCGCTCAGGAACCATCTCCTGCCAGGGCGGAAGGGACCTACAACACAGAAGTATACGACATGAGCGAGCCTGGGTTCAATCCCATATCAGTAAACACATGCGAAACAAGCGCATCCATGGTACATACGCGAAAGCTAGTCCCCGACCAACGAACAGAGTAACAGCATGGTCCAAAAAGCCTACTGGCCTATCAGAGCAAGTGGGTCAGCCGAGAAATCCGATCAAACCAAAAATAAGAAAACTCACACTATCATATCCGGGTACCGTGATCGACGCAAGGAATAGCACATCATCACGACCATAACCACATCTGCTGCCGCCCCTGTAGCTTGACTGACGGCTGAAACAATCTAGAATTCCGATGAAGATGACATATTGATTTCACCACAAGTTTGTAAATACGCCTACCTCCATGTGTGGCGCGCCAAATGCGGAGAGCCTTCGTTGTGCAAACCTGATAACACCACCTGATTGTCAACAATATAAAAAGAATGAAGTGAGAGCTGTCACAAACATTTGTCCCGAAGAAGCTGTTTCGAGGGGGACGCGCGGATCAGCCAATCGAACTTTTCAAGTGTGGGTATGATATCAGGGACTCACTTAAACCAAAGACTGTTGAGAGCGCTCATGTCAACGATGATTAGGGGATGATGGAAAAGGTGACATACTGAATGAGATAAAGGCTAGGCAAATCTGAAACGTTCGCGACGTTGAGTGGTCAAGGATAGACAAACAAAGTCAACCCAAACTTACCACCACCAGGGTGACCAGTTTCGATTCCCCCGTAACTACGAGAAACGTCGGCAGTCAGCATGAATTGGTCGACTGCTGAAAAGGTCGATAGACTCATACCTTGGAAAGTTCGATATGCGAAAAAGCTTGACCAAACGAGGTTATTTCACAGACCCAGGCAACAGTTGTGTTACTCACATATGTGAGAGAAATGTAAGAATGACCTTTTCAGACAACATGTTCAGTGACAGATTACTTCGGAGTTCAAATATACGCACCGATAACATATATTGAACCTTGGAGTGTGATTCACTGAATTAAGCCTCAATGCATGACATGAATGTCACAAACTCACACAGAATGTGCTGTTCGAATACGTGAGGTTGCTGCACGGCACACGAACGATGGGACACTTACGAAGTTGCGTATAAGGTGTCCATGTTGAAATCAAACATGACGATCAGATAGTAGTATAATCTGCGAACCAGGGAATGAGACGCGGCCAACTGGATAAGGGAGCGAACAAACACTTCAGAAACTAAAATGCCGATAAGATAGATGGTTCAACTATACGAATCGTGGACATACCTATAGCTGATGCTGCTGTATCGAGAATGCTGGATGTGGGATGAAGTAGCGGACATGGCGTAATCCACGATTGAACCTACCATAGTGTGGCGACCTGCACGACCGAGACAGGTGATCAAGATTGAGGTATTGACTGCGAGGAAATAGAGACGGACGAGGTACTTTATCCACTGAATATCCCTTGGGTATCGTGAATAGTAGATGTATGTTTCTGCAGGCGGGTGTTGAAATGAACCACTGTGAGAAAAGTAGGCAAGGACGTACGGAAGAATGTGAGACCATAGAGGATTGTTGCGGCGACGAAGCCGATGAAGAGAACACCCAAGTTCTCTAATTCTGCAGGGGATGGGGGGGTGGATGAATTAGTTGAGCTCATCGTTGTTGACTTGAGCAGAGGAGGGGAGCGAGGGACATGGGTAGAAAACGCATGGTCTGAGCCGGGTGTTATATCTCTCAGCTGTCTGATTGATTTCAATTCATTCGACTCCCTTTAGTTATATTCCAAGTCCCCGCGGCTACTTTTTTTTTTCAGACACCGCGGCTTTACTATACCCCATCAATAAAAAGGGTCCACCTCCCAACGTTCAACGCCCAACGACCAAAAAATATGTCAACCCTCTAGCTTATCCAGGGCGATCGACTTGCTTGCTTAATGACAGGAAGTGTCCCCCCATACAACCTACGTGAGCGTCTGCCTTCACGTCTTCGCTGCACCCATCGCCGCTTGACTTGAATTTACCCATCCTACCTACTCCTGCTTGGCGATCGCTCACTAGGAATGTGTTGCCCCATCCCCCATACATCTTCCTATTCAGTCTTGCTTCCACCTCACAGTTATACTAAAGCCGCCAGTCTAATCGGGCACGACATGTTTCCTGTGGCGTTTGAATTATTTACCGGGCCCCCGACTGCCGCTTCACTGTGGTGACCAGATCAGTGCCGCCTTGGATGCGAGCTCGACAGTTACTCGGGGGTGAAAACCATTTAGAAAAGAAAATATGTCCTCGATGCATTTGAATGCAGTATAACCGCACGCGAACCCTCGTGAGTGCGTGTCAACTAAGCTCCCGGGTAATTCCAGACCCAGACGACAGCTAGACACCGATCCGATCCAAGTCCGCAGAGTGTCTGCAGAGGTCTGCAGGCGTTGTAGGTTAGTGTGCGCGCTTGTTTGCAACAGCTCGCGGTCACGAACGCGGATCCGCTTCGAGCAAAGAGAATTTTTTGAAGACCCTTTATCTAGCAACCACAATCGATAAATTCCCTTGGGGTATCCAAGGGTATCCATTGTCACCCTCTTTCAACCCTTCTGTGCCTTACCCAGTGCTTGCATCCTCAGTGATTGCCACATAGTTTGCCACTCGACAACTCTCTCAGGCCCATCTATTATGATCTATACGTTGACCTTGGAACAATTAATCCTGACCGACGAAGCTAACATTCAAGTGGGTTCATATGTGCTCTCGATGGTTACTACATTGAACATTCCCATGGGACCCCCAGGTTGGATGTACGTACTAGTTTTATTTAAGCCTGTACTTCTCCCACTGTACAACAATCGTCTTCCTATTCCTCACCGGATCTGAGCAGCGTTCGGTCTTACACAGAGAGAGGATCCACCCTCCCTTACACTTTGGTACATTTATTGGCCCAGACCCGGCGCTGAATCGTAGGTGGAGGTCGATCGGCTCCGGTCATCACATCGACAAGCCAAAAGTGTATCAGAGCACAACTAATGACCACGGTACCGGCGATGGGAACCCACCTTCAGGCACACAACTCAGACATGAGCTCGCCGACTGTTCCTGAAGCAGAGGCACATCGCAGCACATGAGCGGAAGTACATAAGTGCTGCAACCAAAGCAGAGCTTTACAAATCGGGGGAATTTCTCTCAGTTGAGAGGCAAACAAGCTGTTCTTTTGACATGGACGGTGGGCGCTTCAAGTTTCAAGTTGTGATAGTCCGTTAGAGACGGACTCGTTAGTACATGCAGCACTTACGAATTCTGACAGAAAAGAAATGCAGACGATGGTCGACATTCTGAACCTCTGAATCTCCTTTAACCCCAAGTTATGTATCACGATGCTGGTATACTTCAACGTAACTCGTGACATAGTATCAATGCCCTCAATTCCACACCTTGCCCTCAGATTTTCACCACACATATCTCATCCCACGGGCATGTCACTCCATTGCTAACTGAAACAGACGGGCTGTGCTTTGACAACCCCGTTTGATTCTTCTCTATCGACCTTCAAACATGCCTGCATATAGTACGCCAAGGTGATCCACCCCTGATATGCGTCATACAAGGGCATACGATATTGGTCTGTGCTGCGCCATGGATTCAGGTTAGCTTATCCCGGCTTAGTCGGGGGTCGGCTCTGGGCATGTCGCAAACACATTGCTGTGGCGCAAGTTGCTCGGACAGCGGCCCGGTGCCGGTGAAGAGGCGTCGCCCACAAAGGACGCACGACAGCACCAAGATCCTTAATTCGTCGGGAGAGTCATAGTCTAGATCTACGAGATTTGGTGGGGTGGCTGTTGTATGATGGGCGCTAAAGCTTGGCGTGATGGAATACTCTTGAGACTTCATGTCAAAGAAGTAAAATTACGGGCGTAAAGCTGAACTTCCCGGGGGATGAAGTGGAAGATACAAGGTTCCGGCATGGGTTGAAATTGAACGGGGCCGTCGGGTGGGGGTGGTCATACGTCATGATACCGACTCGTGTTAGGGACATGCGTCCCCCTTTCATAACCAGTTGTGAGCAGATTAACGCGATAGTCCAACCTTGATAGCTACGTAAACGCTGTGCTCGGGGGTCTGTTCAGTAGCGCGTTTAAATCCCCCAAGATAAATCACTTGAAATGCACCCACAGTAACTCATCCGCTCACTGGGCCCGGAGCGAACCTGGCGCAGTCACGGTGGCAGGGCAACAAATGGCACGTTCGGACGACTTAAAAGTAAGTGGCCACATACATACGCCAAAGGTTGGAACAACCGCGCAGATCTTGCCCTGTGTGAGAGATGCCACTAGCTGGAGACCTTGGCATCACTGGGAGGCTGTTCTGTCGAGAAGATCGTTAATGAGTGTCCGCCATTGGATTAGAGCGGGATGCTTGGCAAGGGCAGGCTTCGGTCTCGGTGCGCCCAATTCAACGCTTACTTGAATTATATACAGATTGTCCGATAACAAAAGTGCAGTTGACGACTCTCTGTAGGCCCTCTAGCCAAGCATGGAATATTGATATTGAGGTGCGAGGATTCGAACTAGGCCAACCTGACCGGGCCTGCCAACGAGCTGAGGCGGAGAACATACCGGAACGTGATTTCCGGTGATTTCCTAATGGGGCAATCCGTTTCAGGCGCAATTCCTGGCGACAGCGCCGACGGCGAGCACGATATCCGCGACGACGACGAGCCAATTCGTCAAGGGATTGTACGTCTTCTACTCGTCGTGCAGGATGGTGTTGAACCATGACCATGATCTATTCCTTCTCTAGGTACAATGGGCAGCGGAAAGGCTTTAAACGTGAGTAAGGAGCCGACCCGCCAAGGACGAGCGTATTAACCTCTGTTCCGTACTCGTGTTCTGATTCCTCATGGGCCCCTTCTCGGCTTTTCTAGGCAGGCCCATTATTGAATGACCCAGCCACTGTTCGCAAATCTCTTAACCTTCCGGTAAGCGCCTCTCCCTTGTACTTCTACCATCATCTTCGTGCCTTTTCTCCCTGGTCTATTGCCTCTTCCTTCTGTGAACCTTCTGCTCTGTTATCATGGTCGAACCCCCTGCCGTCCCAACTCGTCCCCGCCGTCTCAGTTGGTTGCAGTGGCATGGTCATCAGAAGCTTCCAAGCAGTGATCTTGCCAAGCCTCTGGTGGGAGATTCTGTGCTACCGTCACCACGGGAGGAGCGTGCAGAGCCCTATTCATATGCTTCGGATTCCACCACACCCCGTGCAGAGACTAGTTCTCGCAAAACCACGAGACCGACCACCCCGATTCGTGCATTGTCTCTTGCCCAACTGCTCCCCTTCCACTCACCTCATTCTGTACTACCATCACCACGGGAGGAGTGTGCAGAGCCATACTCATATGCTTCGGGTTCGACCACACCCCGTGCGGAGACCAGCTCTCGCAAAACTTCGAGACCGACCACCCCGACTCGAGCATTGTCTTTTACTCAATTTCTCCCCTTCCACTCACCTCATTCTTCTGTGTCTGACAATGACCACCAGGTGTACCAATCAACCTCCACTCTAAATGCAGGCTCTTCGCAACCGGACCCGTCGAACTCTCCTTCTACGGCCGCCACCAAACCGGAGGTGACCGCTCGCACGACTGGTTCTTTTGGGAAGATGGCGTTGCGCGGTCTCACTTCTCTCTCTCTCTCTCGCGCAAATACCAACAACGACGACAAGGAGAAGGAAGCCCGTGGGCGCAGTTTCGTAAAGAGTAAACCGCGCTCCTCTTCATTCGTTCTTCCGTCAAGTTCGAAGGATAAGGATAAAGATAGGGATAGGGATTCCGCTTCTTTGACTTCGAAAGAGTCCATGCGTACACGTTCGCAGTCACCGTTTAATCTTCGCCGTTTTCGTTCTCGCGATCGGGAGCAATCACCGGCTCCGCTCCCGCTCGAAGAATCGGACAGCGAGTCAATCACTTCTCGGCGTTCTCCAGCGATTCGTCCCCGCACTGCGTTCAGTGATGATGGAGATTCGGGTTCAGAATATGCTGGAGAAGAGACGGAGGAAGATGATGACGACTGGAACGATGACATCGCCGACAAGTTCGATTTCCTCACGGAGCGCAATACGGAGCAGAATGCACAGATTGCTCTCATGGGGAGTGATGGTCTCCCTTTCGGCGAGATTGATGGCGATGGCGATGCTGATGCTGCCATGGACCCCGACCCACTGGGTGAAGGCGTGAACGTCGTTGTTCCCCCAGAACCATATTTCCCCTCAACCCTGAACCGGTCGAGCTTCAGTTCCACGCGAGGTAAACGTGGTGCGCCCAAGAGGAAGAAGTCGAAGCATGCTGAGATGCTTCCACTGATTACATCAAGACCGGTGTTCCAGCGTGACCGGTGTACGCTCACCGTCACTCAAGGTGATCCCGATGATTCCGGAAGAAGAAAGAAGACGTATTTGGTGGCGAGCGATCTCAGCGAGGAAAGCAGGTATGCCCTCGAGTGGGGCATCGGAACGGTTCTCCGTGATGGTGACGAACTGTGAGGACATTGGATTTCTGGTTGTGCCCGGTCTTATATCATGCCTGCAGGTTAATCGTTACCGTCGTGGAGAACGAGAGCAAAGGTGGGTCTTATACGGGAACACAGTCATTGATTGAGTCTGACGATCGTCTTCAGTCGATCCTCCGGCACCGAATCCAGCAGATCGTACAACTAAGCTACGTAACCAACAAGAGGTAGGCGACACTTCCATGACACACTCGATCGTCTCTCATCCATCGGCCCACAGCGTCAAGGGCTTGCGTATATTCTCCTGAGACAGGCCATCTCACTCCTTCAAAGAACTAGGTTGAGTGTCACTGTGTCGTGTCAAGCATGGCATGCAAAGAATGCTCGTCACATGCTTCTCGACATCGTGGACTACAATGAGCCGACGATGTTGATCGTCGGATCGCGAGGTGTAAGTCAAGTCAAGGGGTATGTTGCATTTCTCACATGTTTATGAGGACGATCCGGGCTGACGAGTCAATGGCCAGTATCCTCCTCGGATCAACATCGCATTATCTCATCCAGGTATTATTTCACCATCTTCATGTTTAAAGATTCTGGTTGACCTTGTTTTCTTTTTTTTCTGTTTACCTTTCTGTTTGTCCGTTCTTTTGCCTCGATTTACTCTAGCGCTGTTCGGTGCCTGTCATGGTCGCCCGTCGCAGGCTCAAACGGCCTCCGAAACGCTCGGCCCACCTGGCGAAGCACCGCGCACACGTATCGCTCGCTGAAGCTGGTATCGATCGAGTTGCAGCCAAGGTGGACCATGACGTGGCCGTCATGCGGGACGAGATGCAGAGGGATGCCGCGCGGAGAGGCTCAAAGGAAGATTCGCGTGGGATCGATGAGGAAGTGGAATTGGAGGCTGAGGGCGAAGGCGAAGGCGAAGGTGAGGCTGAAGTGGAGGAGACTGTGGAAGACGGTGAGGAAGGCGAAGATTACCTTGGGACAAAGACCAGGGGATGATAATACGGCGGGATTGGATCCTTTCCGAGTCGACTCTTCCGGGTTTGTTGCCTTCTTCTTTTCTTGCGTGTCCTCGTTTCTTTTCGTATGGTGCGCTTGTCGCTGGCGATTAGACGGTATGGTTTGGGGGATGGTTTTTTTGGGATTCTCAGTCGGGACCGTCGGGTCGCCTTTAATTATATTTCCGCTGGTGTGGCAACAGCTCTTTCAACTCTCAGTCTGTTTCTTGTTTCTCACAATCATCATTCACGAATCACCACTCGAACTTCCATCGCCTCAGTCATTAGTTCTTGTTGTAACATTGGCACTTGTCGTTTCCCGTTTGCAGACCCAAGAGTCGATGAAGACAGTCGGTCACCCTCCAACCTGATCGATCGAAGTGCACACTCAATCAAATCCCACATCCTGATGATGAAAGTTTAAGTTCAATCGTTTCCAGCAAAGCGCCTATGGGACAATTTAACGCCCAAGGCAACACCGTGGCGACCACAAGGCAGCATATCATTGTGTGCTCCTTCGACCGCAAGCTCAGACTCATCACCACTCCACGGCAATTCTCTCTAATTCTCCCAAATCCTCTGTGAAACACAATCCTGAGAGCGCTACGACCCGGATTGAAGGTCTGACAGAAACACGAATGAACGTGGGTCTAACGACGTGGCTTAGCTTTCGTCTTTTCGATGTTTGACTCGCTTTCAGTTGCCATCTGGGAAACAGAGACCGGTGGAGGTCAACCAGCGCGCATTGATCGACAAAGTCCTTGCTCGCTATTCGGGCGAGTTCACCTGTTGGATGAATCCTCTTTAGTTCCAGCGCTTCCTTTCTCAATGGCTCGTTATTAGTGTTCAGGGAACTCCTTCAAAATGCTGATGATGCGTCTTCTTCCGCCGTCGAAATACACTTCCGGACTGCTCCATGTGTACGTCGAGGGAACGAAAAGATGACGAATGGCGCCATCCCACTGACCTTGGCCGTTCTGGAGTCGAGCGAAGTAAAGGAGCGCTCTCTTTTACTGCCCGTATACTTATCCCCCTTAGGTTGTTCAATGGGCCTTCAGAAACGACGGGAAACAGTTTCAGCGGGCGGATTGGAAGCGATTGCCCAAGATCGGTCCGCCAGTCGTTTTGATCTTGCGGACTATAGTTGGCTCATATCATCCTACAGCCGAGGGCAACCCTAACCCAGAGAAGATCGGCGCGTTTGGTGTGGGTAAGCTAGATATTCTCTATATTCAAACGCAACGACGAGTGATGATCATGTAGGTTTTTACAGCTTGTTCTCGGTCACAGACTGTCCGTCCGTGTCCTCAGCGGGTATGTTACATTTTGTTTTTGAGGATTCAGTGTTACAGATATATTACAGGATATGGCATGCAATTTTGCTGGAAAGACGAAGAGGATCAGGTATCGAGATTATTGTTCCAGTGAACCATATTCTCATCTAAATGTTAGCTATACGTTCAAGAGGGTCCTCTCCCTTCCAAAGAAGCTGCATCCCGTTGGACCACTTTTGAGATGCCATTGAGGAAGGCAGGTCCTATGCCGTCGCCGTTCGACATTATGCGATTCCTTGCCTCGTCAATCACCTTCATGGGACATCTTAGGGATGTAGGGGTCTTTTTCGATAACCATCTGATCGGACGGATCAAAAAATCAGCCGGAGAGGTGCAAACTATCGACTTTCCAATAGATTTCAAATTGTCTAGTCCCTTGAAGGTCATGAAGGCGACAGGGATTAAATGTCAGGGTGAGTCCCGATCACGCTGATGCTAATGCTCTCGATACGAACTCTCGGCCAGCGATCGTCATCGAGTCGCAAGTCATGCGTGCGGTCTATGCTTCCAAGACGACCGTGTCGGCGATCGCAAGCACTCTGGGGTCGCCCCAACCTCATCTCAAGCCTGAAGATGCCATGCAGTTGCACGAGACGCGAGTGGATGTTATGATCTTCACAGCAACGGTGGATGTGACGGTGGACAAGGAACTGTCAAAGGAGTTATACAGATGCACAAAGAAAGCGGTCCCATCGCAGCTCAAGTATAGCATGATATATGTGAGTCGTTGGATGAATGACGGCCATCGAGAGTTTGCTGATCAATTAACCAAGACCGGCAAGGACGAGTACGACCGTACCCATGTCAATCAGGAGGATCAGAAATACGAGGATGGATCCGTGTTTCAAGGACTTCGTGCCGATTTGGACGGGCAAGTGTGCCTGCAAAACTGCGAGCCGTTGGGCTAATCTCACCTCACAGGGCTTTGCAAACGCGGATCTTCATCGTTTGTACTTCACGATCCCTTTCCTCTCCTTTCTTGATCGACATCACTAGGGTCATGCCACTGGACAAACGACGGGCGTCGGTGGTCATATGGCGTCATACTTCATCCCTACCGTAGAGCGTGAGTCGATCGATCTAGTGTAAGCCGGTCCATCAAGTTGGCGCATGTCTTACTCACACAACCGCTTAGCGACAGGCATGTTGCGAGTGAGTCCTCTTGCTTCGTTGCCTGGACGTTCTCGCTGAGACTTCTCGGTCCACATAGTCTGGAACAAGGAACTACTGTATATCGGGGGATTATTGTGTCGGGCCGTGTACGAATGGGAGCTCTCCAGCATTCAAAACATATGGGACACGGCAAGCAAGTCGAGTGGAAGATCCAATTCAAGACCGCCAGCAGAAACGCAAGTTCAGCTGGATCGGAATTTCATCCATCTCCTCAAGTTTTTCGCCTTTCATCCCTCCACACCTTCGCCAAAAGTCTCAGAGTTACTACAGGCCTCATTCTACGAATGCTCTACGTCACCTCTTCGGCTCTTCTCGTCGTCTGGAGTTCACAGGGCCTCAGACGTCAAAGCGTTCGACCCTGTATTAGTCAAGTTCGTCGAGCTACCAATGCTCTCTGAACTCGTCACTCGGGAAGGCATGCGGACCATCGCGACATTGCCACGGCAGCAAAAGATTTCTCAAGTATCGTTCTCGGATGTCATACAAGACTTGCGCAAACATACGCTCGGCGAGAAGCAGCTCGTGGCGTGTCTCGGCTGGTGGATAACATCCAAGCAGGATGATCCACACGAGCTGCTCCGCGCTGCTAGCTTCCGGGTCGCAAGCGGAGTGACGTTCCGGTTATCGTCGATGACGCATTTCATCGATTCAAGAGGGTCCGGGGCCCATATTCCGCCGAACGGACTGGTTCCTGCATGGCTCGTTCCACTGAGTATCACAGAGAATTTCACTTCAGCGGATCTCACGCGCTTTCGTTGGCGGGAGTTCACTATCGTTGATTGGCTTCGATACATCTCGAATCCAACTGTCTTGTCAGCCGATCCCACACGCGACTTCACCGCGTCAGGAGACTTGGCCGAACGCGTTTTACGCTCTCTCTCCCGGGCTTGGCTTTCGATGTCGAACGATATGCGCAATTCAGCCAAAGCACTGCTCGTGGTGAAGAAATGTATCCCCACATCTCGTGGCTTATGTCTGCCTGAACAGTCATATTTTCCGGACACGGCGGATACCAATCTGTTCCAGGACCTTAATCTGCCAATAGTCCCGTTTCGGATCACCACTGGATTGGAATCCAGGGAGATGCAGATGCTCCTTTCGTATATTGGGGTGCGCCAGTGTATTCATCCCGACCTTCTCCTGAATAGGTAGGGTCACTCATAGCGGTCGTGTGTTGGTGCTTTGTTTTGACTGCTTTCTGTTAGAATCGTCGAAAGTGACGACCAAAGCTATCGAAGCAACGTCGATCTCGTCAGTTATCTCGTCCAGAATCCCTTGCCCTCGGAAGATTTCTCCAAGCTTCGATCGTCCCGTGCCTTTACAAGCGAAGGAGTCCACAATGGCAGCCACGTGAGGAAGCCTCGGTATCCGGCCTCTGAACTCTACCCGCCGATCGAGATGTTCCGGCAACTTCAACTATCCGTCATAGACTGGAATCACTTGCAATGGCTGGACGGGTCACGCGAAGGTGAGCACAGAAATTCTGTCACAACGACGAAAGACGGGTGATGATTTTCTGCGCAGCTCAACTACTATATCGCCTCGGATTACGTCGTTATCCACCTCTCCAGCTGGCCGTGGGTCTTTGTACTTCGCAGGACCTCATGCTCAGGCGCACTGCGTTCGTGTACTTGTGTAGCAACCTTCGATCGGTGTATTCGGATTACAACCCGGTCGATTTCCAGCACGTTGCCTTCATACCTGGAGAAAGCAGTGGTGGCGCCCATTTATGCAAATCGGGAGAGGTATGTCCGACGAAGCTCATCACTTCTATATCGTTGCAAATACTACGTGTTAGGTATTCTCGAGCGCCAAATGGAAAGGGCTCGGCCTTTCTGTGGTGCAGGCCGGATTGGAAGCACTGGTCGGCGAACTGGGCGTACGGCAGCATCCGCCTACGTCGATGCTCATTCACGTGCTGGAAACAAGACCTCCGCCCGATGAAGCGACTGCTCGCCTTTGGTTCGAAAGTTTGTCTGACCGTATCTCAAGTAAGCGGGGTTGCTTTCGCTTCACTACCTCCTCTGACGTCATCACAGGTTTCACGCAACCCGAGCTTACCAGACTTTCTGAGCTGGCAATAGTCCCAGTCAATTCTTCGCATTGCACAGGGATGTTACCTCCTTCCCGCTGTTATATTTCCGAGAGAGGAAGAGATGGGTTTTACGCCAAATTGTTTGTCTTTGTGGACTTCGGCACCACTGCGAATCGCTTTCTGAGCGCTTGTGGTTCAAAGCATGAACCTTCTGTCAAGGACGTCGCCGAGAGCTTGATAGCCGACCCGGGGAGGTTCCGTGAACTTGCTGGAAGTGATGAAAAGTAGGTCCATGAGCCATAGTTCCTCGATGTCACTTACGTGAGAATCTACAGTTTCCTGGCAGAGTTACGCGATATCGCAGCACGGAGCGTCCGGCTCCCCAACGTTATCCTAAGCAAGATGAGGTCGCAACCGATTTTACTAGGGCAGCGCCGCAGAAAAACGACGAGTTATGATGGACGGGAATACGACTCTGAACTACGGAAGCCTGGAGAGATCGTCATAGTTGACGATGAGTCCACCTACCAGCTCTTTAACGACATCGTGTTCGCTGCACCACGAGACGACCCCCTCGAGCGTACGCACGAATTCCATCTCGCACGACATGTTCAAGTCACTGATTGTGCAGGACAGGGTTCTACGAATCACTTGGATCCAGAAACCTGAGTCACGTCGTTCAAGAGAGATTCGATGATTCTCGTGAAGTCGATGATACCAGAACGTGTTCCCAAGTTCAGAATTTGATTTTGGACAGGCTCCCATTATTTCTTGGAAAGTACACGCATACCAAGCCCCGAATCCCCCTTCCTTTCACACCCGACAATTTCAGGGTCAGGATTTGCGAGAGGCTTCTTGTCACCAAGACGCTCACCATCGGGAACGAGGAAACGCGACCCCAAGATGTTGGAGCAACCACGAATCGTGATGGCCAGGGGGGGATATCCTTGTGGCTCTCCCGTGATATTCAAGGCGACATGTACGAGTGAGTCGTTGCAATCATTCCGAATCTCCGTTGCCTTCTGTTGCTTATACAGTGAAGGGTGGCCACCGCTCTATGTTGGCTATTGTTCGGAGCTGCCAAGGTCACCGATACCTTGCTCCTCACAGCAATCCTTTCCACGGAACGTGAAGTCCTGAAACGGAGAGGCTTCATAGGTTAGTCATGTATGTCTCGAAACAACACATCAGTAAAAACGGAACTTTCATCGTGCAGTTGGCGAGACCTCCGATCGACAGACTGAGTGCCGATCTGACGAACTGCGAGTGCCGGAGACGACGACGAGAGGAGACTCTCCTTCGGAGCTCACTTCAAGCGGACCCTCTCGTCCACAATCTGTGATGAGCCTACCAGCGACTGCGACGGAAATCTTCCAGCTGCCCACAGCTGCTCATCATCCATTCATCAAAGTTCGTCAAGTGCTCCGCAGATTGATACCGAAACGGTGAGCGTTGACTTCGATCGATCGTCTACCGTTCGACAACTTGTTCAGGGCTCCGCTTGATGTGATCCAACCATCTTACATCCGTGCGTCATATGACCTTCTGCGCTGTTACTTTCTGACATGTTGCTCAGGCGAGAACATCGTGAAGGCGGTCAAGGCATGTAAATCTGGAGGACGGGCGTCGATCGATTATCGCCGACCAGAGGTTACTCGGCTATTGAACAATGGCTACTGTGATATTTCGAGACAAATTGGAGATTTGCAGCTGCTTGGTAAGGGGATAGCTCTTCTTCTGGTCTTTCGTTTACAAGATGGCCAGGACAAGTGGAGAAGGTCAAAGTCTATGCTGCCAAAGGTAGTTCCATTGGACGGGGTTTGAATGGCATGTTGCGCTGAAGCCCGTTCCACAGGTGTGCCAGTGATTGAGACATTCATGATGAGCAAGAGCGAGGAGATTGCTCGCTTTATAAGTATCCTGGGTCCCATCGCCAATGTTTACAAGCTGGCTATGGCGTCCTTGCACATTTTCTACGACGTCGACGGAGGATGCATTGCGTTCA
Source organism: Chalciporus chontae (assembly GCA_038089555.1). Lineage (NCBI taxonomy): Eukaryota > Fungi > Basidiomycota > Agaricomycetes > Boletales > Boletaceae > Chalciporus > Chalciporus chontae. Next base: position 39,490 of record JBBPLD010000119.1, on the reverse strand, counting down.
ACAGAAAGGGAATCTTGTTCCTTAATCTGCAATATTTCGAGCAATGGCGTGAGTGCTAGCAAGCTTGACGTGCTCGAGCGACACTCACATTTGAACAACGATGACAGACGACGACGAAGTCAAGAGCGGCGTCCGGGAACGAGCTCTATCATCATGGTCACTTTCTCTTGCTGATGGTTAATCGCAACAGTTGTTGACGAGTTCTCTGAAACAGGTTCTTCACGCTTGCTCATGAAATCGCTCACAACCTTACACCATCACACGATAGTGAGCACGAGTTTTGGTTTTCTGCACTGTGTGAAGCACACGTGGTCGAGTTTTCTCGGCTGCTCGTGTAACTTAAATTGATGGTTTGGATTCTGCGAATTGTTCGCCGAAGCCTGTATTGATCGAGTTGTTGCCAATGTGGATCACGATGTCGCTGTCATGCGGCCCGGGGACAGTATGCATATGGGAGGAGCTCGGAGGATGGTTCACGGAAGGGAAGTGGAGGGTAGAGGAGATAGTGAAGAGACTGAACGATGGAGAGGATGGCGAAAGATACCTCGGGGGCTAATCACAAAGTTCAAGATATACATATGTAGCCGGTTTGGAACGGACCTGTCACCCAACTTGGGATTCAACCACGATATAAGGGCTGTGTCTGACAACGTGTTGCTGTAGCATTCAATTTCAAGTGCTTCATCATGCTAATGGGTAACTAGCATCTCCTAGCCTCTCCAAACCAACTCTTCTGGTTCAGAGGACGGTTTGTTGGACCACACGATGGGTGACTCACTGCCCTCTCTGCAAGATGTGTACGCCAAAAACTTGCAACAATCTTACGGATTTCCTCTCCGGATTCCCGAACCGAGCGCTTCCCTCCCAGAATCCTATCATGAAGACGGCCTCCAAATTGGGGATGTTGGCTTTGTGAGTAGCGAGGGGGAATTCAACGTCCTTTTCAACATACGCTATTCCCCCAACCATTCCCTCCACAGACGGGGTGTTCCTGATAACTTTCACCCAATCGACCTCGACCTGGACGAAATCAGTTTCACTCGCAAAGCAATTCCGGCAGACCGTGTCATCAGCTCTCCTCGTTTGAATCGTGTACTACACTCCCACGATCCAAGGTATTGATTGTTGGAAACATCGGCGGTGATTTACAACCAATCTGACCGAGACTCTGTCAGCGTGGTCTACGAGTTCTTCCCATCCACCTCAACAGGAGCCATGCTCATCCTACCGTTCGGTGCTATCCGCCATGACCTGAAGAACAAAGAAGTATTTCGCAGGGCTGCGATGGAGCATGGTCAATCCTGGTGTATGTTCGCCCAGCGCGACTCGCTCTACTTGATCACGGGGTTTTATAAGGCGTCCGGTTGGACGCTTGGGTCTTTCTGTGACGCTCCCGGAAAGCATGCAAGACAAATCCAGGTAGTGAAACGAAGCGACGACGCTGGAATGTATAAATGGAACCACACTTTCCCGGTCGATTGGAGGGAGGGTCCTGAGGACCAGAACGATTCCAGACACAATCAGACGATCTTCATAAATGGCTTCAAGATTGCCGTCAAATGGTGGGCTCGCGATCCGCAGATCGAGTTGATGTCACAGGCGCGGCGCTCCTTGTTTATCAAGGCTTGTCGATTGCTGTTTTCAATCTTTCTCAAACCTCTGCGTACCACCCGAATAAGTGAGTCAACACATCACGTTCAGATATTCTGACGGCACCAATCGGCCTGCAGAGGTCAAGCACGAACCCCGATTATCCGAGGTCTGTCTTCACTGGTTTGATTGTGTGTGTTCGCAAACTGAAGCGTCTGTCAGCCTTTTCATCCTTCAGATGCCATCAACCGATTTCTACTTGAAAAGGTCTGTGTGATGAATGATCAATATCACGGCATACTGAAGACCCACGATCTTGGCCAGGATCCTAATGCTCGAATAGCGGTCACCCACGATGATCAGTGGACCCGAATGGTCGAAGAGGTTCGCTGTCAATACATTTGGATGCATCCGTGATTGACCTGTCTCAGAAGGAACTCACGTATGACATCCTGGTGCGAGAGGAAGACCTCACGAAATATTTGTCGGAACACTACTCCGATCGTGTCATCTCGGGGGAAGAGTATGGTGCGTGTTTCAACCTGGGACTGTCAGAAGCTGCTCATATTTCCAAGGTGCTGTATACTTGCAGAGCAAACCGTGAGCAAAGGGCTTTCACTTACGGATCACGAGTATGCACTGATGGTGTATATCGGCAGCATGGTCGTTACCAAGCGACTTGGGCTTCAGAGGGGGGTCGATCGCCAGCCACCTCGCATTACTGCTGGATTCTCACTCCGCCCGCCTTCCTGTGAGAGCTCACAAAGCAGTGTTACACGTACGGAGCGCCCTGTCGTTTTTCACCCGTTAGTTACGAAAGCCTTGCAGGTATCCGGGCTGAAGACGTCACTGCTGGTCTGGAGCGAGTACCCGTCGGATTCTACGTGGTATTCCAGTTCGCCGGCGCTAAGCAAAGAACGAAAGCCAAGCCGATCCTGGTGCACGAGAGTGTCATTGAGTGGGATGATGAAATTCCTCTGTAAGACTCCCCTTTTCTTTCTCTGTATGTTGGCACTCACGACTGTTAGTCCCACTGATCCGTCGGTCAGTATCGATGTGATGATTTGTGCCTCCTTCGAGCTGTCCCAGATGTTGGGCAATGGAGAAACACTCCACAGATTCAGTGTCACCGTGGGGGATTTGATTGACAACATCCGGCGTGAGTGCAGTTAACATCTGGGCTTGTTCACTTGATGCTGAGAGTTTGTTCAGCGTTCGACGTTTCTCCGAAGAAGGGGCAAGTCAAACCCTGGTGTTCTTCCCTCCTTATTACTGCTGGCCGTCGGCGATTCAACCGTATGGCAGCTGGTCTTGATCCCAGCGTGAGCGAGTTCCTCCGTCCAACGATGATCTTCCACCGATAACGACTCCATCGGATAGTTGGCCTGGGAAGAGTCCTCAGAGCTCGCACGAGAAACTGACCTGGGGCATGATGCTCTCCTCCGCTACCGACAAAGCTACAGGAAAGATGATCTTAAGCTCTCCAGTAGGCACTTCAAGCATGCGTTTGATGTGTGCCCCGAGGATCACCCATGTCGTGCTGTGGTGCTGTTTAACCGGGCTATGGCCGAATGTATCGCCTGCCAAGTCGATCAAGTGAACCTTGCCGTCCCTATCTCTCTATATCGGGATGCACTGAAGCTACGTCCTGTCGGTCATCCCGACCGGCCTGCGACGCAATTGCATCTAGTCCAAGCTCTCTTGTATCGGTATGGGAAACAGGGACATGAAACGGATGTGGGAAGCGAGATCGAACAGCTGGTTAGTGAGCTGCAAGCTGGTTGCGATGTTCGCTCCCATGTACGGCGGGCCGCCGATCTCGTACTTCAAACGTACAAAACGTGCAAACTGGTGCACTCTGGCAAGTTAGCGGAGACCGACGATTTGATCTCGGAGCTGAATACGGCTGTTCAAACACCTCCACAAGGTCATTTCGACAAGCCCAGTCGGTTGAACAACCTCAGCCTCGCGTTGCTGAGACGCTTCGAGTTGCTCCTCGGTCTCGAGGATGTTAGCGACGTCGACCGAGCCACTTCGTACTTCGAGGAGGCTCTGCAGCTCACCTCGGATGACAACCCTATCAAGTCCAGCTATCTATACAACCTCGGGACATCCTTCTTAACTCGGTTCAACAGACTCGGTGACCTTGTAGATCTGGACAAAGCTATCTCGAGTTTCGGGAAGGCATTACGGATCACACCTAGTGAACATCCCGACAGACTCAGCCTTTTGAATGTGCTTGCCAACTGCTACCTAATCCGTTTTCACCGCTTCGGTGAACTCAAGGACGTCGAGCAAGCTATGCTACTGTTCGAGGACGCTGTACGGTCTACAACGGATGGTGACTTGGAGAAACCGAATCGGTTGCACGGCTTAGGGAACTGTTTCTTGGCGCGTTATAAATCCCTTTCCAAGCTTGTTGACCTTGAGCAAGCGATTTCGAGGTTCGAAAGTGCTGTGGAGCTCTCTCCGATGGGACATCCCAAGCATTTCGAACTCCTCGAGAGTCTAAAGCGTGCTGTGAGTCTGCACAATCTTTTGTTCGACATCGGGCATGTGTGTGATGTTTTCGTTATTTTCAGAGAAAGGAACTGCCAGGAAGCTCCGAGTCAGAGAACCTTGAGGTGCCGATCGTCGCCAAGAAAGACATGGAGAGCTTAAAGGCCCCACGAGCTCTTCAACGTCCACATCCCCGCACTGATGGGGATTCGCGTTCAGAAGATGCTGGAGAAGAGACGGAGGGAGATGATGAAGACTCGAGCGACGACATCGTGGGCGAGTTTGATTCCATCACGGAGCGCAATACGGAACAGAATGCACACATTGCTCATTTGGGGAGTGATGGTCTCCCTCTCGGCGAGGTTGATGGCGCTGGCGATGATAATAATGTTGCCATGGACCCCGACCCACTGGGTGAAGGCGTGAACGTCGTTGTTCCCCCAGAACCATATTTCCCCTCAACCCTGGACCGGTCGACGCGAAGTAAACATGGTGCGCCCAAGAGGAAGACGTCGAAGCATATTGAGCTGCTTCCACTGATTACATCAAGACCGGTGTTCCAGCGTGACCGGTGTACGCTCACCGTCACCCAAGGTGATCCCGATGGTTCCGGAAGAAGAAAGAAGACGTATGTGGTGGCGAGCGATCTGAGCGAGGAAAGTAGGTATGCCCTCGAGTGGGGCATCGGAACGGTTCTCCGTGATGGTGACGAGCTGTGAGGAGTTGGATTCCTGCCAGTTGTTCCCGGTCTTATATCATGCCTGCAGGTTGATTGTTACCGTCGTGGAGAACGAGAGCAAAGGTGGGTCTCATACAGGAACACAGTCATTGATTGAGTCTGACGATCGTTTTCAGTTGACCCTCCTGCGCTGGCAACAAATCCGGCAGATCGTGCAACTAAGCTACGTAACCAACAAGAGGCAGGCGACACTTGCCCATGACACACTCGATCGTGTCTCATCCATCCGACAGCGTCAGGGCCTTGTGTATATTCTCCTGAGACAGGCCATCTCGCTCCTTCAAAGAACTAGGTTGAGTGTCACTGTTTCGTGTCAAGCATGGCATGCAAAGAATGCTCGTCACATGCTTCTCGACATCGTGGACTACAAAGAGCCAACGATGTTGATCGTCGGATCGCGAGGTATAAGTCAAGTAAAGGGGTATGTTGCATTTCTCACATGTTTATGAGGACAATCTGGGCTGACGAGTCAATGGTCAGTATCCTCCTCGGATCAACATCGCATTATCTCATCCAGGTATTATTTCACCATCTTCATGTTTAAAGATTCTGGTTGACCTTGTTTTCTTTTTTTTCTGTTTACCTTTCTGTTTGTCCGTTCTTTTGCCTCGATTTACTGTAGCACTGTTCGGTGCCTGTCATGGTCGCCCGTCGCAGGCTCAAACGGCCTCCGAAACGCTCGGCCCACCTGGCGAAGCACCGCGCACACGTATCGCTCGCCGAAGCTGGTATCGATCGAGTTGCAGCCAAGGTGGATGATGAGGTGGCCGTCATGCGGGACGATGTGCAGAGGGATGACTCGTCGGGATACCCTCATGCTGGTTCGCGCCGGTTCGATGAGGAAGGGGAAGTGGGGGGGACTGACGACGAAGGGGAGGCTGAAGGGGAGGAGACTGTGGAAGGCGGTGAGGAGGGCGGAGTATACCTTGGTACAAAGACCAGTGGATGATAGTCAGAGTATTGGTTCGTGGGCCTCCTGGAGGCACGGGATTGGATGTTTTCGAGTCGACTTTTCTGGGTTTGTTGCCTTCTTCTGTCCTGACTTCCGGATGAACAGGGTGAGCTAGCCCGAATGGATGTGGAACATGAACGAACATTCTTGCACCCATTCGATGAGCCCAGTACGCATCACAGTGTACTTATATAATTGCACCTTTCGCCACAGGGATCCGTTTCTGTCCGATACGACACATTGTTCGGTATACAAAATACGAGGGTGGAGGTGCCAACGGCGCCTTCAGACTATCGCAAGCCCTGCCCGGCGTTGGAGCCCTCATAGCTGGTGCGGTTTTAGTTGTTTGGATGAACACCCGTTGATGACATGACCGCCAATGAACAGTATCCTTCTTCGTTTGTCTAGAATCATTATTATCGTACGCTGTCACTGGTAATGCTGAGTCAATAGGTATCCAACCTACTCCAGTCCCCCATAGCTAGTAATGCTAACATTATTACCACTCCGAGATCGTAGTATACCATGCATGGATGGACTTGATACAACCACATACCCCCTCGTTCCCGCAATAAATCTTTCCTTCGCTGTCTTGCTCCTCTGATTCTGAAGTTGTGGTTCGACTTTGTCACCTCCGAACTGCACCCGTGACAACTCAAGATGGGAAGCTTACGCAAGGTTTGGTGGATCTGCGTTTCCGCGACAAATCCGCGTTAGCATCTGGCACATCCTGCACAAAGTATTGAAACATCCAGGTGAATAAAAATCGTTCTCCTTAGTACTCCCATTCTTGCAAGGACCAAAGGCCATTAACTTACATGCATACAGGAGTCCGTGGGTACTCAGGCTGGGCACTGGGCAGTGGGCACGCTTACTCGCGTAAATAACTGCCACAAGCGGCTTGTCAGCTAACCTGCGTGGCGTACCATAAAAATCTTCTCCGAGTCGCTTTTCTCGCTTGGACGACATCCAGACCGATCGATGCCGACACATCTTTGTCGTTGTCGTCGTGGACTCGGAGCCAGATCACTGCTGGACCATGATTTTTACGACACAAGTACGGGCAGAGGCTGATTTTCTGAAAAGGACTATATTCTTTGCGTAATGTCGGACGGACCCAGACCACAGGGTGCTCGAGGTATAAAAGAGCAGCTAGAGGCTGGTCAAATCCCAGACTCACAACCTATCTCCTGCTTTCATCTTCTGCTCTATTCTCCAGCTTATTCAAAATGCTCGCTCGTGTCTTCGCTCTCCTTCCCCTTGCGCTCCTCGTCTCTGCTTCGCACCTTGAGGCACGCGACCAGTGCACCACTGGCGCGATCAACTGCTGCAACAGTTCCCAGAGCGTACGTTGACGGATCGATCACCTCCGTGGCCTGAATTGACGCTCTTCTGTCACTCAGGTTGAGGATGCCAGTGGCTGCCTCACCACACTCGGTCTCCTCGAGCAAGCCCAGAATGCTGGGGGTGTCGTCGGCATGACCTGCTCGCCGCCCACTGTGGTTGGCACCGGTAGCGGTTGCAATGCTCAGCAACAACCCCTGTGCTGCAGCAACAACGACTTCGTAAGTTTTTTTTTCAAGCCACATGGTTGAGTTTATTGGGTACTCAATCCGGTTTTAGAACGGGCTCGTCAACATTGGTTGCACTCCTATCAACCTCAACCTTAGGTTTTGAGAGTTGCAGTATACTTGGGTTGTTAGAATGGACACAGTTATTCTCCTGTTTGGGTTGCGCGTTTGTTTCCTATAGCCATCCTTCCGCCTAATAGACCTGGTTTGATGTCAAGTGATCACAATGGCGTAGCTTCAGATTTCGCCCCCGTTGGAAATCTTGTTCATGATCATCAGGAAGAGTTTCTAACGCAGTGAAGTGATTGACAAATATAATTATACAATGTATTTGGGCTTGAACATACAAGATTTACATCCCAAAGGGAGATAGTTCCTACGCGAAGCACAGCCAAGATCACAAGACACAGTGAAATCCTACAGTTTTGCCTTCAGCCTCGTCCCACGGGATCGTACAATCATCACGACTTGAAGTATGGGGTTTCGGGTTGTGACTCAGGCCTCATACCAGATACGAGGATGTTCTTCAGTTAAGACCCACCAATCATCAAAAGTGATTAAATATCTAACAGCCAACTTATACAACCATTTCATTCTGCATACAGTGCGTCACGACATCGCGGGACCGCTCTGAGAGTATCGCGGACATGCCATCCGTGATATCATCAACGTCATATCATACAGGTGCAACGGCCCGGGGGCATCCTCGATCTACGCCTTTTCGACCTCGATGCGTGGACTGCAAGTGTAGATCGACCAAGGATGAATCAGTGCGAGCAGTCAGAATGTAGGAAGGGGAGGTAATGTAACTCACACGACCTCCTGTTCGCCACACGTGGTGTCTTTCACACGGAAGTAGACCATGAGGAATGCAAAAACCATGCCTTCGGACGGCAGTAAGCGCCCATGCTGAGGCAAAGATATTCATATACCTATTCATGCATGGGATGTCGGTCACGGTCGCGCGTTGGAGGGGAAGAAAGGCTTACGGTAATCCGACAGCATCCGAGCGCCAGACCCCAGCGCCACAAGACTGGATGGACAGTCTTGTCTGAATGGTGAACGAGAACGCAATCAGTTCGTTTGTTCGTTCCAGACGTGTTCAAGTCTGTCACTCACAGAACCCAGTGAACACCCGCATGAGTTAGCGCTGCCTGAGTGCCGCATTTTTATGGGTCGGATGGAAACTGAGCGTGTTCGGATTCAGAAGGGGCATTTACAGTGCCTCTGACCCGCAACGCACTCACGATGGCCGTGGCCGAGATGACCATGCTGAAGGCCTACAATCTGACAATTCGACGCCCGATCTCTCTGGCGAACTGGAGGATGTCCCTGAGCTTGCTCATCTGATGAACAACCCACCTTCTCGAGCATCGTACATCTGAGTCGAAATGGTGTTGTAAATCACAGCTAACAACTTGCTGCTTGATTGAACCGTATTCAAAGCCGATCTGTCTATGAGAAGCTACGATAACGGCCTTCCTGAACACATCATACGAGATGGAGACCAACCCATCGCGTCAGGAACTGGAAGGTTTCTCAAGGCAGCGGGGGGTGTTGGAGAGGGCAACTAGTCCAAGTTCGGTGCAGCGTTGGCCGGCGCTTTGTGTGCTTGCTTCAGTAATGGCTGAGTTCGTCCATGAATTCCGGCGGTTCACGGGATGCTGAGGATCATCGATCATGGTCGGGTATCTCAGTGTGGTATACCCGTTGGATGCGTACGTCCAAGTCTTGCAGGAACGAGAGTGCCAAAAAACACGGATACAAGCGACCTCGTCAACAGCCAAGGGAAAACGCAAAGGACGAGTTGACCATGCTATCCGTCCTTCTCGGGATCTCCATGACAGAAGGTATCTCGGGCTGGTACCACGGATTAGCAGCGATGATGCTCAATACCTTCTTCATGCGCGGGCTCCCCCGTCCCTTTTTCCACACATCCTTACTCCCCACGCTGTGTTATATTGACCTACCTCTCTTTCGTTCTCAGAATATGCGTATTTTTCTTCTGCTCTTTCCTCCGCATGTCATGTATCAAACGGAGCTCTCCCTATGTCTGGTGGCCTTTCCTAAATCTTTACTGTCCCTGTTTCCGTCGCTACTTGAGAACAAGTAGGTCATTCTCATCGCGCGAACCAAGCCTCTGAGAACGGAAATGGAACCGCACGTGCCAGCGATGACGATTCGTTTTTCGCAGTTGCGCAAGAGGTCGAGGATGGCCTAACGGGCCTTTTGTTAGGTACTAAACTCGGAATGGTCCTCACCGGCGTGAATCCAGCGATCACATACGGCATGTACGAGAACTTGAAGAGCATTCTTCTCCTCGGCGCCCTCAATTGAAACTCGTGCAACCATCGTGAGTTACCCCTTCCATTTTTTCGACATCCCACACAGTGACATCTGACCGTGTCCGTGTGTTGCAGTTAGTTGAGTTACCAATCCATCATGGCCAAAGTGAGGATCCCGGGTTACGTCTGACAGTAAGGCCCAAACAAACAGGGGCAGTATACCGTCTCTGTTCTCCAGACAGAAGGCTTCGTTGGATGGTGTCGCGTGTGATCTTGTCTTCTCCTACATCTTTCCCATCACCACTCGGATTCACATTCGGATTCGGATTCTCACACTGCCCATTCCTATTCTCACTGCCCACTGCTCCATTCTTACACCCCCCTTCCCCATTCTCACTCCCCTAGCTCCATTGGTATGTTGACATCGCGCCCACTCTATGTCTGCTCAAATCATCAAAGCTGTGCTCTCTCATGCACTCTTTGTTCGTATCCAGAGATCCTGTTCGCCAATTTGGGGTCTTCGTATTCACGATGAATATTTGGCATTGGTGGGTCATTTACTCATGAAACGATCCGTCCCATTATTCCGTTCTGCGGTGCTTGTCTTGATGGCAGACTTGGATATATAGATGGAAGTGGCAACGTTGATTGGATTGCACGATGCATCGCATGTTGCCACGGTTTGTCTGACAGCCTGAGCTGCTGATTATACTGTGTACACTCGCACTCACACTCGTGTTTGAGCGGAGACGGAGCTTCGTTCATATTTGAGGATCTGATTCGAACGATTCAAACATTTACACAGTATTGGGGCTACACCGTGGATACATTGCTATTTCATGTCGCCGGCCCGGGGAACTTTGAGCACTCTTACCCATGGTTTGAACGGGGGCCGAGCGTCTCGTTCACAAAGGTTTGACGTCGTGCGTCGATCTGACTTTATAATTAACGATCCTTATTCAGGTGGGCTCCTGTTCGCATCCTCTTCGTGAAACTGGCAAGGCCGGTGTGACCACGATATGGCAGCGGGCACCCGAACAGCACTCCATGTTCGAACCAACTGATGGTGTGCATGTGCGTCCTCCAGTTTTGTACTCATCAGCCTACAGGATTCCTGCATAAAAGGCGACTTTCTCGTTCCCAATCTACCCCAACCCACCCACTGTTCAGTGCTCTTCCACTTCACACCCACCGTTCAACAACTAAACAATGCAATTCACCCGTCTGCTCTTTTTCGTTGCCGCTGCAACTGCAGGGCTCGCTGCCCCTCTTGTGAGTGACCGTTCGCGCTCCGGTTTACTGATGGGCGCGTCAGGGAATGGGACTAATTCAGAATTTTCTTAGCTCGCTGGAGAGCGTGGCCTCCTTACAGAGAGCGGGCTCCTCGCAGACCTCCCTTCGTCGCGTGGGGTACGTTCTTGTTCTCTCACAGCTACGTCGGGTTATTTATGCTTTGTTTGTCAGCTCCTTCTTGGAGAGCGTGGCCTCCCTACCGATCGTGGCCTCCTCACAGACCTCCCTACAGAACGTGACGTACGTGCTCGCTCTCTTGCAACTGCGTTGGGATGTTCATACTATTTTCACAGCTGCTGCTCGGAGAACGTGGCGCACCTTGTTGTCAGTTCCTTGAAGAGGGTGGCCTCCCTACCGAGCGTGGCCTCCTGACAGACCTCCCTTCAGAACGTGACGTACGTGCTCGCTCTCTTGCAACTGCGTTGGGTCGTTCATACCATTTTCACAGCTCCTGCTTGGAGAACGTGGCCCACCTTCCGTACGTTCTCGCTCTCTTACAGCTATGTGGGGTTATTCAGACTTTTTTCTCAGCTCCTGCTTGGAGAACGTGGCCCACCTTCCGTACGTTCTCGCTCTCTTACAGCTACGTCGGGTTATTCATGGTTTGTTTGTCAGCTCCTTCTTGGAGAGCGTGGCCTCCCTACCGAGCGTGGCCTCCTGACAGACCTCCCTACAGAACGTGACGTACGTGCTCGCTCTCTTGCAACTGCGTTGGGTTGTTCATATTATTTTCACAGCTCCTTCTTGGAGAGCGTGGCCTCCTTACGGAGCGTGGCCTTGACCTCCCTTCGTCACGTGGCGTACGTTCTCGCTCTCTCACAGCTATGTGGGGTTATTCATACTTTTTTCTCAGCTCCTGCTTGGAGAACGTGGCCCTCCTTCCGTACGTTCTGCTCTCTTACAGCTACGTCGGGTTATTCATGTTTGTTTGTCAGCTCCTTCTTGGAGAGCGTGGCCTCCCTACCGAGCGTGGCCTCCTGACAGACCTCCCTACAGAACGTGACGTACGTGCTGGCGCTCTTGCAACTGCGTTGGGTTGTTCATATTATTTTCACAGCTCCTTCTTGGAGAGCGTGGCCTCCTTACGGAGCGCGGCCTTGACCTCCCTTCGTCACGTGGCGTACGTTCTCGCTCTCTTCCAACTGCGTCGGGTTGTTGATAGTTTTTCCTCAGCTTCTGCTTGGAGAGCGTGGCCTCCTTACGGAGCGTGGCCTTGACCTCCCTTCGTCACGTGGCGTACGTTCTCGCTCTCTCACAGCTATATGTCGGGTTGATCATACTTTTTTCTCAGCTCCTTGGAGAGCGCGACCTACTTACGGTCTAGTCCCATGCAGTGACTCGTAACTTGAAATCCAGTTAAATCACGGTGACTCCTTGTAGATATCATGTTCATCCTCTGTGTTCCTTATCGTGAGGCTTGTCCTCTTTCCAATCTTGCTTCCCTTACCGAGCCATCGTTACTTCGATTTGTTTTCTTTATCATCGACTTGGAATATGTATATTCTTTCTCCAACGTTTTCAACTCGCTGGAAAGCGAGTGTTGAATGAATTGCAAAGGTCCGAGCACCCAAATTTCTGTAACGGTGGGCAGTGAGTTTTTGGGAGTTGATTTGACCTTGGAAGCTTGATCAAAGTTCCAGTTTCCATCTTGACTACGATCGGCGTCGGCCCCCCACTGTTGAAGACTCCGACCTCACAATCATGTTGTCCCATTCCTTCCTTCCACGTTCAAGTTCCTTCCTTCTTTCCTTCCTCCTCCTTCGCACACCTCACCCTTGCGTGTCTCTGTCCACAAAGAAAGGTCACTATACGACGCCGATGAACATTAAAGATCCGTCTTCCATCTGGCCTCCTACCGCGACACCAGGTGCAACAAATTGCTCAGGTTTCCCTCCCATGAACCGCCGGAACTCATGGACGAACTCCGAGTCAAGCATTACTGAAGCAAGCACACAAAGCGCCGCATCGAACTTCATTGACTGATTGCCCTCCGACCCCCAACGTTTACGATCGAAGGTGAGTTTGCGTTTCGCGGTGTGTATGGCTGCATCCAGGCGTTGTTGCTCGACGTACGCCATTTGGAATCTGGATGTCGACGTCCATTTCGGCGAGTGAGTGGTGGGTGGTTGCTGAGACGGGTGTGAACTCTGTGCATATCGAGGCGCTCGCTATGAAACAACGAGCGTGACAGCGTGAACGGCAGCACGATATCCTCACGGATGCGAAAAACAAACGCCGACGCGAGTGCCCGGGCTGTGCTAGGAGAAGAAAGTGAGATCCATGGCGGACTGAACGGGCGGGCGCATCAGAACCTAAAGCTAAAGAGCAGTGAAGACACCCCCTTGATCATAATCCATCTACAGACATTACCGTGCTAAGCTATGATGCCATCTGCAAGAAAAAATGGCCTCCATCTAAAATACACCACACCCCCGGGGGCCTTACATATAATACGACCACCCCTTCCTATCCATCCTTTCTTCCACCTCCCCCAAATTATCAGCCAAAACACCCCCCCACTGCTACTCCCACCACTGACACCCCCCTCCCGAATCCGATGCAATCCGACCTCTGGCACACCCCAAACAACCTTTTCCTTCCCCTCTGCTTCCTCTCTCAACGTCTCCTCCCTCCCTTGAGCAGCTAGTTGACGGAGATGTAGAATACTCGGATGAGGTTGTCTGAAATTGAACGTCTTCACGAACTCTGATGCAGCTTCCCCGGGCGTAGACGTAGCCGTGGGCTCGGTGTTGCGTCCAGACGACGACCGGGAGGATGTCGATGTCGATGTCGACGCGGAGGTGGAGATTGGCGCGGAGGAAGACAAACTGACACACTCCGCACGATAATCAATCCTCTCCCACACCTTCTCCATCTCCTCCGCATCTTTCACCCCAGCAGGTAAGTTCATCTCCTTGAACTGTCTCTCCCTCGCTCCAACCGTCTCCTAACATCAGCTTCGTCGAGCGCAAGCTCCGCGAGCGTCCATCGAATGACCCCTGTTTTCGCGCAACGCATATGAATCGATGAATTCCAATTTCCCTCACGAGAGAGAGAGAAAGGAGAGAGGGAGGGGACGTACATGGTCGATCGCTCTCGATCCGCTGACAGCGACACCATCGAGGAAATTCGTCACCGTCACGTTAAGTTGTTTGATCGGCCTCGGTTTCTTCCACTTGTTCGCTCCACGTCGCAGGTTCGACCCAGATCCTCAACTCGTTCGACAATTCGCGCGTCTCGGACGTGCATCGGATGCTCTATACCGAAACCAAAAACAAATGAAAAACGCGTAGCGAGCGAGCAGCGCAGACGCCGAGGACAGCACCCGAAGCGACCACGAAATCGTACGCGCCGAGGTGAATATTGACCGCTCTAATAGCCAATTACAGGAATGAGGCGATGTACAACGAGTATCCCCATGCCCCCAACATGAGGGTACGCCGTGGGCCCAGCAAGCTGTTGACCCTATTTTGAAGAATGAAAGTGAATAACGATGCCACAAGGATGACAAACGACGATCATACAGAGAAGAGTCCAAAGAATGCAAACGTCGCGTAGAGTGCAGCGTTCGCGTTAGCTTGAGCGGTATTGTCCACTTGACCACCTCCACCGAGCCCAGTGAGGGCGTTGAACATAGTGACCTGTACAACGGGATGGTAGTATATCCTTCGCCATCCTGTAGGGCGATGGAGAGGGCAAGGCGGAGACTAGCTGCCCCAGAGGAGGCGGAAGGGCTTGGATAAGGACAAGCTACGACACCCACTACGCCAGGACCCTTGCCACTCCCTGGGACTCCGCTCGCCCACCCAAAATGTAATGTCATCAAAAAAGGACTCGAGAGCCTTCGTTGAGTGTGTATGAATCACGCTTGATGAGCTCATCGGCGACTGTGCTTAGAAGAAACTTATAGGGCTGGGTAAGTGACACGTTCGCCTTCAAAATATCAAACTCACTTTTATTTTACATCATACGACAAGGCGTGGCGGGCGAGTCAGTTCTGCGGAAACTGAAAGCGTTGGTGCCGCAGCGGAATGAACACCGAGAAAATCCTTTCGAGGTGAAGAGTAAATGTCGCAGCGTGTTCCCTGTTAGTTTTGTATCCTTGAGTGTCAAGCAATTTTGCTGGCTGTCACTCAAGTCAGTGCCATCCGCCTCCAACTTGCCCAAGGGGACGCCCCCGAGCTAGCTGAACCGCCCCGGGTACACCCGGATATCCCTCCAAGTGCTTTGATAAACACCGGCATCGATCTCGAGGAACACTGGGTGAGTTGGCTCTGACGGTTTGGTGGAGGCTTACTCCCAAACTTGACGTCGACTTCGGGCGGACTCTAAGGGTGAACGACTGTCTTCATCCGACTCTTGGGTTCGCCTAGGGGAGACTGGCAGGTGGACACGGAAAGGCTTGGATCCAACGGTACAGAACAGCAAAAGACAAGGCTGCACAAACGCACAAACGCCAGGCCCTCGTACATCCACAGGGAAGGGAGAGAGGTAGGACTCGGACACGATCCAGGCGACACGCGTTTTGCAATTTGCACGGTGTACGACGGAGGGAAGTTGACGAGTCTTGCAATACGCGACGCGTATAGTGGGGGATATATCAGACTTTATGTGTTGCAATACATGCCAGTAAGGCATACTACGACGGAAAGGGAGAGACGACGGTAGATACAATGATCGTATTTCCTGCAAAATGACATAATGGGTAGTTATTGAATGTCATGCAACATCGACTCCGACCCAGGACGTTGGTGGTCTAAGGGCATGCGTGATCTGCGGATGTGCAAGAACGCTCTCCAAGAAGCTATGAAAATAGTATGAACAACCCGACGCAACTGTGAGAGAACAAGAACGTACGCCAAGTTCAGAAGGGAGGTCTGCGAGGAGGCCGCGCTCCGCAAGGAGGCCAGGCTCTCTAGCGAGCTAAGAAAAATCCAATCATTAGTTTCATTCCTTGACTCGAGTCCGCGCCGATCAGTGAACCGGAGCGTGAACGGTCACTCACAGGAGGGACGGCGAGCGCTGCAGTTGCAGCGGCGACGAAAAAGAGTAAACGGGAGAATTGCATTGTTTAGTCTGTGAACGGTTTGGTGTGGAGGGGAACTTGAGCACTGAGTGGGTGAGTTGGGAGAGATTCGAACGAGAACGTCGCCTTTTATGCTGGGGATGCTGTAGAGTCTAGACTGAACAATACAAAATTGGAGGGCGCGCACATGTACACCATCAGTGGGTTCGAACACGGAGTGCTGTTCGGCTGCCGATGCCATATCGTGGTCATCCTAGCCTTACAAACATCACGAAGAAGATGCGGACGGAGCCCACCTGGATATGGATAATCGATTGTGAATTATAAAATCAGATCGAAGCCATGAAATCAAATCATATGGTAAGAGTGCTCAAACTTGTTCCCGGCGACATAAAATAGCCATGTATCATGTGCCAGCCCAATACCCCTGGACCGTCTCATGCATCGTGCAGCCCAATCAATGTTCCTACTTCCATCTATATATCCAAGTCTGTCATCGAGACAAGAACCGCACAACGAAAAATGGGACGGATCGTTTGATGAATACATGACCCACGAAATACCAAACATTAATCATGAAGACGGAGACCTAAAGTTCACGAACAGGATCATCGATCTAAAGCCCATTTCTCGAACTGTTCTTCGGATACGAACAAGAGTGCTTGAGCGAGCACGGCTTTGATGATTTGAGCAGACACAGAGTGGGCGTGATGTCCACATACCAATGGAACGAGGGGTGAGCAGGGGGGGAGTAGGAATAGAGCAGAGGGAATTGAAAATGGGAAAGAGGCAGGAGAAGACCAGATCGCATGCGATACCATCCAACGAAGCCTTCTGTCTGGAGAACACGCGTGAGAAGGGATACTGCCCCGGGCCTTACACGTCAGACGTAACACGCCGGGATCCTCACTTTGGCTATGATGGATTGGTAACTCAACTAACTGCAACACGCGGGCACGGTCGGCCCAGATGTCACTGCGTGGGATGTCACAAAAATGGAAGGGGTACCTAGCTCATGATGTTTGCATGAGTTTCGTCGAGGGCGCCGAGGAGGAACGTTGTACTAGGGGTAAGCTTACCAGCCGTACCAGCTGCAGCTCTCGGGAGGAGCATGATGCTCTTCAACCTCTCGTATGCCGTATGTGATCGCTGGATTTACGGTGAGGTTCCGGGTACAATACCTAATCGGGGCGTGACGCCATTCTTGCAGATCTCTTGCGCAATTGTGAAAAATGAATCGTCATCGCTGGCACGTGCGGTTCCATTTCCGTTCTCAGAGGCTTGGCTCGCGCGGAGAGAACGGCCTACTTGTTGTCAAGTAACGATGACGGGAGATGGTGAAGACTTAGGAAATGCCACCAGCGAGAGCAGCTCAGTAGCAGTGAAGAGGACGGGCCCCGGGTGCTTTGTAACCAGCGGGCGATCGAGCTGTGAGTCGTTTGATACATGACGTGCGGAGGAAAGCGCGGAAGAAAATTCCGCGTTTCCAAGAACGAAAGGGACAGGTAGGTCAATATAACGCAGCGTGTGGAACTTGAAGAATAGGTGGGAAAAAGGACAGGGGGGGAGGACCTACGCATGGAGCAGGTATATCGAGCATCATCGCTGCGAATCCGCAGTACCAGTTAGGCACACCAAAGATCGAAGGAAGACGGTCTGCTCGTTATAGAACACGAAACACCGCAGTGCAGCCTTCGGGGACAATAGGCGGGGGTTTCCGCATGCCGTTCCGAGGCTCGCGAAGATCAACAGAGATCAACGCACTGTCTATGATGGCATCTTTCAAGTTTGACATAAATGATCTCTCGCGCTCGTGCTACGCTCACACTGCTTCGGACCGCCCATGCCGCCGTCTCGGGCGGAGTGCGCTGAGTGCAAAAATTCGCGAAGGCTGCAATACTGTTGACAATACTCGCACCTTCCCGTTTCCTCTCTTCTTGTGCAGAGCTCACCGTTGATATCTCCGACACTCATCTCGCATCGCATTGTCTTGATACAGCTCATTACCATAACCTTATCTTGTCGGCTAGTATTTGCATCGCACGTGACTGATATCTTGTTGATTCTTGCACGCACGCCTCTTTCCCTCAGTTCGTCTCATAGACAACTGAGGTACGTTACGCATCTCGGCATCCAATCACTTACTCACTAGCTACCTATCATTAGTTTGACAGTTGTATCAGGTAGCTGAATATAGTTCGTCTCATAGACAACTGAGTTTGACAGTTGTATCAGTCCTACAAATACCTTCCGAGAAGAACTTCGGATAGCATGGTTGCGTTTTCCCTTGGCGGTTGACGAACTTGCTTGCATCCATGTTTTGGCACTCTCGTTCCTACAAGACTTTGACGTACACATCCTTGAACAGCTTTCCCTCCCATGAATCGCCGGAACTCGTGGACGAACTCGGGCATTACTGAAGCAAGCACACAAAGCGCCGCATCGAACATTGACTGATTGCCCTCCCCCCCAACGTTTACGATCGAAGGTGAGTTTGCGTTTCGCGGTGTGTCAGATTCCAGGCGTTGCTGGACGTGCGCCATTTGGAATCTGGATATCGACGTCCATTTCGGCGAATTCGTGGGTGTCACTGGTTGCTGAGACGGGTGTGAACTCTGTCCATACCGAGACGCTCTCTATGAAACAACGAGCACAGCGTGAACGGTGAAAAACAAACGTTGACGCACTGAGTACGGGTGTGCTAGGAGAGAAAAAGGTGAGATCCATGGCAGAAGGCTGAACGGGCGGGCGGACCAGAACCTCAGAAAGAGCAGTGAATACTCCCCCCTGATCATAATGTATCCACGGATATTACTATATGCTCTGTGCCATGCCATATGCAAAAATAAATAAAGGCCTCCATCTAAAATGCACCACCCCCGGGGGCCTTACATATAATACGACCACTCCTTCCTATCAATCCTCTCCTCCACCTCACGTAAATCACCAACCAAAACATCCCCCACCTCCCTCACCTCCCTCACCTCCCCCATATCTCCCGCATCCGAGTGCGGTAAGGTCCCACCACCAACACAGTCACTCCCACCATTAACACCCCCTTCGACATCACGAACCCGATGCAATCCGACCTCTGGTACACCCCAAACAACCTTTTCCTTCCCCTCCGCTTCCTCTCTCAACGTCTCCTCCCTCCCTTGAGCAGCTAGTTGACGGAGATGTAGAATACTCGGATGAGGTTGTCTGAAATTGAGCGCCTTCACGAACACTGATGCAGCTTCCCTGCGTTCAGACAACGACTGGGAGATCGATCTCGATCTCGACCCGGAGGTGGAGGTGGCGATGGACGCGGAGTTGGAGTTGGAGTTGGAGTTGGAGTTGGACGCGGAGTTGGAGTTGGAGACGGACGCGGAGTTGGAGATAGGCGCGGAGATGTAGACGGGCGCAGAGGAAGACGAACGATAATCAATCCTCTCCCACACCTTCTCCATCTCCTCCGCATCTTTCACCCCAGTAGGTAAATTCATCTCCTTAAACTGTCTTTCCCTCGCTCCTTCTAATCGTCTCCTAACATCAGCTTCGTCGAGCGCAAGTTCCGCGAGCGTCCATCGAATGACCCCTGTTGTTTTTCGCGCAACGCAGATGAATCGATGAATTCCAATTTCCCTCGCGAGAGAGAAGTGAGAGTGAGAGAGGAAGGGGACGTACATGGTCGATCGCTCTCGATCGCTTGCGATCCACTGACAGCGACACCATCGAGGAAATTCGTCACCGTCACGTTAAGTTGTTTGATCGGCCTCGGTTTCCCTTCCACCTGTTCGTTCCACGTCGCAGGTTCGACCCAGATCGTCAACTCGTTTGACAATTCGCGCGTCTCGAACGTGCATCGGATGCTCTAAACCAAAACCAAAACCAAAAAAAAAACGCGTAGCGAGTGGTGAGTGGTGAGCGCGTCCTGGAGACGGATGAAAAGAAAGTCGGGGGACTCACTCGGTTACCATAGATCGAAACGAGGTCTATCAACACTCTTTCGAGCAACAAAACACACTTATCGAACACCCTCGTTCCATTCCCAGTCCCATACAATCTCTCCTCCATCTCCTCGAGCGAAACGTACTGGAACCCGAATATCCGAGCCGTGTTATGGTAAGCGATCAACACGCCGTCCATGTTGCCGATCCGAGCTTGGAAACTATTATCACGGGGGGTTCAGTTCGCATGTCTAGAACAGTAATGATGTTCGTTGGGGATTTCTTTTACCTGTATTTGAGGAACGCGCTTCGGATGAGATCATAGTATTCCTTCTCGAAGCTTTCGAGCGAACCCGTGAGCGTCTTGATCAAGTACCCCGAGTTTTCCTATTAGGGGACGTATCTCAAAACAAGCGACGGCGCGCGATATGACGAGACGAGACATACCTCGTAATTGAGAACGTCCAACCGGATCGGGACGGCGGCACGCGTCTTGATATCGAAAACGCCAGTTCCGGGTAATCGAGGATCGTACGAATCGAGCTGAGATCGCATAATGAACTTGTCGGACTGTAAAACGCACGATAGCGTTCAACATTTGCTCTGCACCGAGAGGTGAATAATAAAAAAGTGACTTACCATCGCATACCGATAGGGTTCTCGCCTCGGATCAGCATCCGGCTCAAGTGGAGGTGCAGAACGCAACAGGGTCTTGAACTCCCTCTCAGGAACCGTCAAGAACTTTTCCAGCATCGTTCCCTACGATACATCGTCCGTCGTGAGCAATGATCCATCATCGAGTATAGAGGACGACTCGCCATCCAGGTCAATACGTTCTTCTCAGCCAAGTCCAACGCTTTATCGGAATCGGTGGACCACACTCCGTCTTTATAGTTGAATATCACCGAGGTAGGCATCCGTTGGCCGGGTGTAAAGTTCGTAGGCTGTTCGCAATGCATCAGTTTTCGTGCTCGCAGGTGGAATTGCAGCGAAGAAGGGTAACGTTACGATGTCACCGCCAGACGAAGACCTCCCAAACGAGCGCATATACGCGCCCGGGCGCGACGAGGGGGACTCACCTGATGAACGAATGCCTGAGTCAACGATCTCGTATCTACCATTTTGTCCCCGGATATCAAGAAATAAATATGACCCAGTAGACCTGTCAAGGACGACGTCGATCCTGTGAACAACCGTCCGTGTTGTTTCGCCAATGTCCAGAGGTCCTGAAGATACGATCGTGAGCTCGAAGGGTCGATGATGAGAGGCATAGAGGAACGCACCGTATCGGCCGAACTCTTCACGAACCCAGTGACCCTATCGAAATCGAAATCGTTCACTTTCGGTATCGACTCTAACCAAGGTGTGAAGTTGTACACCCTCGATCGAGGATCTTGAAGCCAATGTACGCCAGGACTAGTGGAGGAGCGGTAACAAGTTGACGACACCGGAACAATTGAGCCAGGACAAGGACGTGATTTGAAAGTTTGACTGACTTGAATAATACACGATCGAGACCGTGTGCAAGTTGAGCGATCGGTTTGTGCTCAGCGGGGGGTTTGACGTCTACCATACCACTATTTCCGAACGCGTTCTCGTCTGAGCACAAGGGGACGACGTACCTTTGAGGACCTTTGAAGTGCCAGGTTGTGATTCGTTGTGAACGTCCTTGATGTATCCTTCTTCTTGGCGTACCCATGGAACGTGATGTGGAGGGGGCCCGCGCTCGTGCACTGATGATAGCGGGATGAGTTTCCTTGGAAGTGGACGCTTGGCTATTGGGCGTATCCTTTCGGACGACGACGACGCTTCAGAACGCAACTTCTCTGGGCCAATTCTCGACGTCGACGAGGGCACCAACGCTACATTCGATCAGCTCTCGTCCTCCACGCATGAGGAAGACGAGTACGCACCATCCGTCATTCCCCACCCCGAACCCCATTCCTCCGACCTCAACCCTGACCTCGAATCCAAGTTCCGTACCGTCGTTTGCACGTTCTCGTTCTGTTGAATCTCTTGCATCCTACATCGTCGTTGGGTATCCTTGATGAGACGCCAGAGGAATGGTTTTGGAGTTGGTTTGACCGGTGTTTTGGGTCTGGAACTGCCACGACTGAGTACGAGTTGGGGTGGGGTCTTTATCCGTGGAGGAGGAGGTTTGCGAGCGTCCTTGCTGGTGGACGGTCGAGGGTGGTAGGTCTCTCGCCTTGGAAGTAGAGAAACGCGCGAGACGGGTCGTGTGAGGACGAGGAGAGTTGAACGACTCGACAGACGACTCGAAAGTTTCTTCATCCGCTTCGTCGTCGAATTTTTTGTGGTCAACTTTCTAAACTTTTCCAAGTCTCTTCTCCTCGTCAAACTAACAAACTTCAACTTGTAAACGTGAAAGTTGTAAACTCACTCAGTCTATACCGAATCACGTGATCAACCTACTTCAAAACCCACCCTCTTTGCTCGTCGTCGTCCACGTCGAGCTCGATCGGTTCAAGCAACGTCCAGCACGACGATCAGACACTCAACCGACGAGTTCAAACGATCCATACACCATGAAAGTTCCTCAACCGACGCGTAAATACACACCCGAAGAGAAAGAACAACTCATCAAGAACCTCGACATCGAAGGTAACGTTCTTCCATCACATCCCCCACCCGTTCACCATCCTCACCTTTCTCCAAACCAACCCAACCCCAACCGTCGTCTCGAAAACGCACCCGACGAAACGCCACGCAGTCGAACATCGCGTCCGTCAACTCGAAGAATGGCTCGCCGTCGCGCTCGACAACTTTCGACTTCACCAAGATGGCCTCATCTCCCGCATTCCCAAACTCGTCCGTACAGTCACCATGGGTGAATTCGCAGACAAGTACGATGGAGACGTTCAAGCCTGTTTGAGAGGCATGCAGAGCGAGAGGATGGGCGTTAATGGGATTCAGACGGAGGCGTTTGAGATCGATCGGGAGACGAGGAAGAGGAAGTGGGCGGAAGCGCAGGAGGAGGTGGGAGCGAGTGGGTCTGGATCTGGATCTGGGCAAGGTCAGCAGGAACGAGATAACAGCAGAGCTGCAAAGAACGGTATGACCATCGATTCATTCTTCCATCCTCTCCCCCTTCCAACCCCCCTTTCTCCCCAGCCCGCATGATGACCGCAACACCCAAAAAACCCACCGCCCCACCTCCTTCTAACCGTGCCTTCCCCGCCGTTCGTACACCAGGCGCACTCCGCACCACAACCACGCGTCCCTCACCAAGTCCTCACAAACTCAACAAACCACCCTCCTTCGTTCTCACACGCTCGTCCCCAGTTAAACAAACGACGACCACTCAACGAGCCCGCCCACCATCAAGCGCGACATTCAACCCCTCCATGGTTCCCTCCAAAGCACCCACCTACCCCACCCTCCGCGCACCCCGGAAAGACGAAAGCATGCTCAGCGTCAACGGCTCTCCCCTCGCCAATCCCTACTCCCTCGGACTCGGCTGGTTCGCAGGCGAAGATCAATTCGAAGAAAACGTCCCAGCCCCCGCAGGCAAGGGCAAGGGTAAGGGCAAAGGCAAGGAGAAACAAACCGTTGCGCAAGCACCCAAAACTCTCAGACGCGTGAATAGTATCGTCATCCGACGCGATCCCTCTGGGACTCTCGACGCCTCCTCGCCATCCTCGTCATCACAACCCCATTCGAGCGATCCATCATCCCGAACACAGTCGCGTACCAACTCCCAACCCCAATCTCAACCGCACACCCGGTCAACTTCTCGGACTCAACTTCTCGATCCTACCCCAGCCCCACCTCCAAATCCAACACTCCACCGTGTTCCCTCCACCTCTACCTCGGCGCTCGTCTCGATACCCACGAGTGACGGCCACCTCCTCGAATTCGACCCACTCACCACTTCCCCACGTTCACTCGACAAACTGGTCGGTATCACCGATAGTGCGAAGAAACACGC
Organism: Chalciporus chontae; assembly: GCA_038089555.1. Lineage (NCBI taxonomy): Eukaryota > Fungi > Basidiomycota > Agaricomycetes > Boletales > Boletaceae > Chalciporus > Chalciporus chontae. The sequence continues at coordinate 15,657 of JBBPLD010000119.1, read as the reverse complement.
CAAAGAAGAGATGGCAAGACTCGTCAAGGAGGCAGTGAGGAAGTGGGTTATCGAGTAGGGACCTGGCGTCCCAAGAGAGTGATGGTGTGGCGTTTTGTCGTATATCCAACCTCGGAATCTCCCACTGCCGCATCGACATAGTTTTTTCGTCTTGCTCTTCTGCATGGTCAACGGGTTCATGTTCGTATTTATTTTTCAGAACTCGATCCTCACGACCGCATCTTCTTTCGACACGCGATGTACGTCGTCTCACTTTTGGAATGTAGCATTCAGATGATACCGATACCGATACCGATCGGCGTCATGACGTTCGGTACCAACGCACGTGTACTTACCAGGAAACCTACCTGTCGTACGACGCGTGCGATCTCAGATACTTAGTCCGGGTGTAACCATACGATTACAGATCCATTCGTTCAGCGACCTACCAGGAGATCCACGCATCAATCACTGTGAAAAACGTCAGCGAACGAAACGCCCCATCCGAACCCGATCGATGAATAACGTATGCAGCATCCGAACCCTCATTGACCACGGCGGGAACGTCTGGCACCAGCCCCCCAAAAAAACGTCCGCCCGCCACCACACGATCTCAAGGCGACGACATCAAGCCTCGCTCACAAGTTGTACCATTCGAGGGGGGCCCTTCGTAGGAGGTTCCGGGGATATTGGTTGGATGGGAGGGGGATGGAGGGGGAAAGTGGGAGAGGGAGGGGGGGAAGAGGTCGAAAGGGTTTGCGCTGTAGCCGCGTTGAAGTTCTGAAATGGGATCCCAGACGCCTCGTTTTCTGTGGTCCTGTAAGAGATCGGCCGGACCCCTGGCAAATGTGGGGCAAACGCTTACGCATCCATCCTACTTTGAGATTAAAAATGCTAACAATTGGCCTCAGACGTGGCCTCAGGTTTTTGGCACGCCACCAGGACCGGATCATACGTTTCCGTGGGCTATATAAACCGAGAGTGAGATCCCCCAAACCCCATCTTTCTCTCTCAGACACCCCCTGCTTGTTTATCAGAGCACATCATATTCTAATATGTCTGCCTCGCTCGTATCCCCCATCATCATGTCGACGTACTTCGACAACCCTGGGCTCGATGAGTACGTCGCGCCCGATGTCCGATGTATTTGACTCCTGACAACCCCCCAGCAAAGCACATCAACTAATACGTCTGCCTCGCTTGCGTCCTCGTCGACGCGCGTCGACAACCCTGGGTTTGACAAGTACGTCACGCCCGATGTCCGATGTATCTGACAAATCCTGACAACTTTCTAGTTTCGTCGACTTTTTGGACGAGGGGCTCGATATGTCCGTCACGCCCGATGTCCGATGTATCTGTCTCCTGACAACTTTCTAGTTTCCTTGACTTTTCGCAAGCACCGTACAATCATTTCTATCAATGCGCTTCAACTAATACGCCCGCCTCGCTTGCGTCCTCGTCGACGCACCTCGACAACCCTGGATTTGTTAAGTACGTCGCGCCCGATGCCCGATGCACCTGACCCGGGCCCTGACAACTCCCTAGTTCCCACCCATTTCCAGAAGAGCCTACGGGCTACTACACGATCCGCTGCCCCCCCTCTGCTCGACGCCTCGAGTACCATTAGCTCATCGCCCCCATCCGTGCATCTCGGCTTCCCAGACGTCGCCCTCGTCCACAGTTGCCACCACTGGATCACTCCCAACGGACTATATTATGATGGTTCATATCACTAAGGATGATGATCACGGCACATCTCAAAGCCCACGACATCCACAAAATATCGTCCAAGCACTCAATCGAATGCCGTTGGTTGGGTTGCGAGATGAAGAGACGAAGAGCGGTGATGATCCGCCAGAGCATCGTCCGCCACGTCCGTGAGGTGCACTTGGGCTACAAGCACTGAACTCGGGCTGGTTCTCAAGGTATGAGTTATTGACGTCGAGTTCGCAGATCTTTTCGATGCTTTCAGTTTTTGCACGATTATAGGGTATGGAAACCACAAAATACCGATGGCAAAGTGCAACGTTAGTTGTTTTCTCTGTTTATCGCTCGGACGCCCCTAACGACTTGCATGCATCTGTGCGCCGGGTTATTCGATCTCAGTGTATGTCTGTGGTCGTCGGACACACATAATCATCATATTTATCATTAGAGTGCTGCACTTCCGTTCGTCACCCACGTTTTTCCTTGGACTCTGGAGTTCCGTTTGTAGTCACCCTATCGAATGTCATTGGATGGGTTGCGAGGTGAAGAGACGAAGAGCGGTGATGACCCGCCAGAGTATCGTCTGTCACGTTGGCGAGGTGCATTTGGGCTTCCCAAGGTATGGGTTATTGACGTGGAGTTCGCAGATCTTTCGATGCTGAGTTTTTGCACAGTTTTACATAGGAGGCTTGGGCGAATGGGACAACGGCGAGCAGAGCGAACGAGACGAGACGAGCTGTGATGAACGAGGCCAAAAGAGTGGGTGAGAAGGCCAGGGGATGATACTAGTGACTAGATGGGCGAGTGAGGAGCGTAGCGCCCGTGATCACACGGGGCATTCTTGCTCGTGCGTAGGGCTCCGATGCCATGACGTTGGAGATGAGTCCGAGTCAGTGGCTGGCGCTTGGCGGGTTCATTGGGTTGAATTCGTAAGCGCGGATCTGGAGAACTCGGAGGATCTGGTAGTCTGGTGACCAGATCGATAGACGGTCTGGTAAAATTGGTCGGCGTTCAGTGATAGTTACATAGAATCGAAGGCAGTCTAACTATACGTCGAATTTAGATGAACTTTTGAAAGATTATGAGCAGCGCAGAACCAACACCCCGAAGCAAAACCTGTCGGAAACTGGTCGTGGTCTGCTACATCGGGCACCACTACACCCCCATCATCCACGTCCTTGGTTGGTGTTGATGCTCCGATCGTGCAAACTGCTCACCTCATACTAGATGTAGCCTTGTTATAGCCCACGTTATCGCAAGAAATGGGCCCTATGCAACCCACAAAAGCTGAAAAAGAAATTTGGGCACTACCCCCAAACAATCCTTTCGTGCCTCCGACAGGTGACACGTGTTATATCAACAGCCTTCCACCGGAACTCCTTTCGTGCATCTTCGAGGTCGGTGCTTTAGACGACGGGAGTGAGGGTAATGATGACGACGACGGAGGCTGAGTCGGCGAAAAGGGATACAAGGGCGGGGCTGATAATGATGTCGAAATGGCAGACGATAAGGAAGAAGAAGTGGCAGATCAGGGAGAGGAAGAAAAAGGCGACGATGAAGAGTTGTCAGACGTTACTGGATCGACCGATTTCGATTCTCCCTCACCTTCGTTTCGGATCATCGTTTCCTATGTCTGTCGTCATTGGCGGAATGTCGCTCTTTCTATCCCTTCACTTTGGACGGCCATCGAAGTCACTCCCGACGACCGTCCGCCGTACGAAAACGTCTCGACTCTATTGGAGCGCAGCAAAGGCCTTCCACTAAACATCTACATCGACTGCGAGCCCCTCGAACAAGACACCGAAGACGACGCTGACTCGGTGGACGACGACGTACCCTCCGAGGACAACCTCAAATTTCTTTACTCTCTTCTCGTTCCCCACGTGCAGCGCTGGCGCTCAATCGAAATTGCGGTCTCATCGTATCAACAGATGTACGCATTCCTCAGCGCGGCATCTGATCCATCTGTGCCCGTCGCTTCTCAGCTCGCCATACTTCAATTATACAATCATGAAGAAACGGATGGGGCCGAAAACTTTGAGCATCCCAGCTTGTCGGATCACTTCACTCTGTTTGGTGGTTCAGCTCCTAACCTCACCGAAGTATCCCTATGGAGTCCATGTCGACTGGGACCAGAGATGGATAGCTTCCGCTTCCAACCTTAGATATCTCATGCTGGTGTACCATACAAAAGACGTTCGTCCCACTTGGGCCCAGTTCGCCACCATCTTGCGCGGTGCACCACGACTCGAAATTTTGAGCTTATGTGGGTCAGGACCATCAGGAGAGCCCACCGAATGGGTCTTCGAATCGACTCCCGGGAGGCCAACGGGGGATCTCAACGCTCCAATTCAGCTTCTCAAATTGACCGATTTCGTCCTTGCCTTTCAATCTCCATCGTGCGCCATTGGATTACTCCGCAGATTCTACATACCATCCCTGAAAACTCTAGCCCTAGACTTCGAAGAGGACGACTTCACCGAGGTGATCAATCAACTGGTCGGACCAGCCACCTCACTATCACTTTTCTCTGCTCAAGAACAGCCGCGCAGCTTGCTGTGCGGTCTTGAACAACTCAAAATTTCTGGACTTCCCTGTCGCAGCGAGATGGTAGAGACTCTATAAAGCGAACTCCAAAACCTCCAATTATTCGATATCTCGCAATCATATCGTGATCGGGAGTTCGTCGATCTTCTCTACCGACCTTGTACGTTACCGGGCCGTGGCGATATTTTGCTGCCTACTCAAATCTCTGTTGATCGCTGGTACCACCAGAGCTATGATCCGTCGAGTGGTTCAAAGGAGAAAGGAGGCAGGAGTCCCACTGAAAACGTTGTACGTAGAGGAGTCGTGCATTGTGGATGAGGACGACGTGGAGTGGTTCAAGGAGAATTTGGAGATGTTCAACTTTTTCGAGGGAAGTGATGATGAGGAAGTTGTTGACATCGATGACTCGGAGGGTGGTGAATGGTTGGATGTGGAGTGACCATTTACTTGGGGCCACGCGACCATAGCTGTGCTCTCGTTTTCTGCTTGTCCGCGCTGAGGCCATTACCTGCGCCCTCGCTGTTCCATATATGTGGCACTTCGAAGATGAATTGAATGTGATTGTAGATCCTTTGAAATTCAACAACTTCCGCATTTTTATGTAATTTGTACCACTGATACTTCAAGTTCAGCGGCACAACTTGACTGTGCCGTCGTCGATGGGCCTCATGGTGTCGAAAGATTCGTCAACGCTTTCGATGGCGAGTTGTCTGTCTGTTCCAGTGGCCTGCCTCGCCTCAATCTCCTGCAAAACGCAATTGGTGTTACATACGTAGCTCAGGAGAACCAGCGTCTTCAAGTCGCCGTGACACTCATTAATTGGGCCAGCGTGGTCAAGAGTACTAGTAGACAGGAATGAGCATTTCTCTTCGATTCTCTTGGACCGAACTGCTCGTAACCATTCAGGCTAGAGTCGTTCTAGTCGACTTCGTAGCCCTGCAACATCCGCTACTCATCTTAAAAAGATGGCATCACTTCTATCACAGATCATCAGCATGGGGTACACAACAAGGACATCGGGGCTTGCTTACCATCCTGATCACCCCACTCGTATAGACGTTCGTTTTCCTCCTTTCGTATGGATATCCATCGACTGATCGCAGGCGGGAATTACGATGATTCGCGCAGAGATCTGACATCCGCTCGAACGATTATCGATCATCACTTCGGGCCCATCGCTGTTTCATTTCCATCTCTCGATACGTCGCTCTAGGGCCACTGTAAGTCTTGTTTCTCTGGTATTCTTCACCTGTCGTGGTCATGTTTTGGTGCTTTGATCACCACGTGCCACTTACCATTGGGATTAGGAGCGGACGTCGAGATGGTGAGAACGCCAGAGCCGTCTGATCTCCGAGCACACGTGTAGGTGCCAATGAATAACATCCACGTTTGGATAGTTGGTTATATGGCTATCGGGATCCTGGGAGATCGGTTTGATCAACCTCTCCGACCGTTCGTTCCGGTACGTCCAGCATTTTGCTGACCAAAATTTCTGAACCAAGAGTTCCATCGGTATCTTCCCTGGTGGGTTACTCTTTTGGTGATGTGGCCGCTCCAACGATGGAGGACGGTGGTTGTAAGCCATATGCAGCTAAGATTCCTGTTCCAGTTCCTTACAGAACGATATAGAAGACCTGAATCAAGTGCATCGTGAAGAAATAGGCGGGTACACGGGTGCCTGGACGAATATGCTTGTTATTTCCCAGACTGACCCAATTGTGGTCCGTGCATTCACTTTGGGCGCTTCAGACGATAAGGTTGACTTGATACGCTCATGTCCACCCCCGGTCCATTCTACTCCCTCTGAACGTATTCATATTTCAAAAGCCGCTTCACACATGCTTGTGGGGTTTCGCGGACGCATGTGGGAGGCTCCTTTGGGAATAGTAGGTGTCTGGAAGCAGTCCAGCTGTGATGCGGACTAGATGGCTTTCGAAAACGACTCCGACCTGGCGAACGGGGCGCAATCACACTTCTATTCCTCTTCCAGATTTGAATTTCTTACAATTGACCTCAGAGTTGGCCTCAGGTATTTTGGCAAGCTGCCATGAACGGGCACGTAAATATCCGTAGGCCATATAAACCGAGGGTCAGATCCCCCATCTCTAGATCTCGAAGACACCCCCGGTCGTTTCTCAGAACACATTATTTTATCCGCCTCCCTCACTCGTGTTCCCCATCATCATGTCATCGTTCTTCGAAAACCCTGGGTTTGACAAGTACGTCGCGTCCGATTCCCTATATATCCGACTCCTGACAACTTTCTAGTTTCGTCAACTTTTTGGACGAGGAACTCGATATGTCCGTCACGCCCAATGTCCGATGTATCTGTCTCCTGACAACTTTGTAGTTTCCTTGACTTTTCGCAAGCACCCTACAATCCCTCTTATCACAGTATATCAAGTAATACGTCTGTCTCATTTGTGTCCTCGTCGGCAGACTTCGACTACCCTGGGCTCAATAAGTATGTCGTGCCCGATGCCCGATGCACCTCACCCCTGACAATTCCCTAGTTCCGTCGAATGTCCTCAAGAGCCCATGAATTACCACGATCCGCTGGCCCACCATCCTATTCAGGATGGCCCGTCCCCGCCAGATGCCTCGTGCTCCACCTGCCCTGCGATGAGCTCATCACTACCGACTACGATGGGCTCATCGCTACCAACTGTAGCTGACGACTCTCCAAACGTCCCCGACGTCCACAGGTGCCACTGGATTAATCCAGATGGCACGATCTGTGAGGGTTATATGACCAAGGGGACGATATCGGCACACCTCAAAACGCACGGCATCCACAAAATGTCGTCCAACCACCCTATCGAATGTCGCTGGGTGGGTTGTGAGGTGAAGAGACGAAGAGCGGTGATGACCCGCCAGAGTGTCGTCCGCCACGTCCGTGAGGTGCACTTGCGTTACAGGCGCTGACCTCGGGCCGGTGCTCAAGGTATGGGTTAGTGATGTCGTGTTCGCAAATCTTTTGACGCTGAATTTTTCACAGTTGTAGGTTAGATATTACATCACATCATCCTCATATTTATCATTAGAGTGCTGCATTTCCGTTTGTCACCCACATTTTCCCTTGGACTTTGGAGTTTCATTTGTATACCACGCTCAACATTCCCTAGACATGTTACAACCTAGAGTGTATTTCAAAGGTGTATTTCTACTCTGTATTACTACTAGTATTGTACTTGGGCCCGGTGTCAGGCCACGATCTGTTACCATTATCGTTGTTGTAATAATTGGCAATCTTACTAGTGTGCTAAATTTAATCATCCGGTATAGTGTCAGTCTGAGTCTTACGACTGGGGCCACATAACTGATACTCTAATATCCGATACATTTCTTTTTTCGTTTGCAGTGATTTTGTACTATACTCCATAACCCATACCTATTTTAAGGGGGGATAGCCAATAAGTAATATATATTATTATATATTCTGTGAGTCTCATACGTTCCATGACGACGACGATGCTTCTTTGGCACTCCAACGGGCAACGGGTCTGATCAAAATTGATTTTTGCAATCCAAGTATACTTTATTTAAGCTTACCTGTAGTTTCGCCCGGCTGCTGACCTCGCGCCTCGATCATCCAAAACGGGCGACCCGCGTTCCTTACCAGCCACACATCAAGGTTTCCGACAAGTTCATTTTTAGCCCGGTTTTTCACTCACCTAAAGGAGCTGTGGCCACAAGAAATCCCACGCCCGAAGATACAGAAGATGAGAAGCTCCCTCAGACTCCCACTCTGAACGATTTTGGTGTCCAGTGGCGCTCTCCACCATGTGAATGGAATGGACGGAACTCCTCCGTACCCGCTGTTGACACCCACAACCTACTCAATGCGGCAGATGAGGGTATATACGACGCGGCTATGGAGGCGAAGAAGATGCGGGAGGAGTCGACGGCTTCGGAAGGGAGCGACGTCGTTGATGACGCCCTCGCGGCGTCGCCAATTATGTACATGCAACGAGGCCCTCCCGGCGGCACCGTTATTGCAAACGTATACAAAGGATCTCGATGATCATGATCCTTTTTCGCTCGTAAGTTGGAGCGTACGATAAATAGGTTTCCTGGTAAGTACATGTGCATTCGTTAAGCTGTCTTCTTCACGGCCTACCAGGAGATTCGACCGACGCTCTCATCATTGTAAAAAAAAACTGCAGCAAACGAAACACCCATCCGAACACGATCGATAAGTAACATACGCAGCATCCTCTCCCTCCTCATTGAGCGGAAGCCACGGCGGGAACGACTGGCACCAGATAAAAGAATATGACGACGTCAAGCATCAAGCATCGCTCACAAATCATGAGCCTCCGGATCCGGCGACTCCCACAACGACACTCTGATCATCGGATGAGCCAAACAAGGGCATGAAATGTCTAGGACCGGTGGGTGTACCATCTGAGGGACCTTCGTAGGGAGGTTCCGGAGATTGGTCGGACGGGGGGTGGAGGGGAAGAAGTGGGAGAGGGAGGGGGAGAGAAGGTCGAAAGGGTTTTGCACTCGGATGCTGTAGCTGCGTTGAAGTTCTGAATGGAACGTATCTTGGGCACGTTGGAGGGATCCCAGACTCCCTCATTGTCTGTGGTCTTCTGTAAGAGATCGGCATACCGACGGGGTGCAAGCTCTGGGTGGGACCGGCACATCTTGCTAGGTGCTGGTGTCGGTGAGGGCGCGAGGACTGTGAAGGGCGTAGCGCTCGTGATCATATAAGCCATCTTTCTCATACGTAGGCCGCGGCTCCGATGCCATGAAGAACTCCAGAATCTCCAATCACTCAATACCTCGCAATCATATCTTGAAGTAGAAGGTCCGCTTCTCACAACAGCCGGCTGCTGACCTCGCACCTCGATCATCCAAAACGAGCGATCCAACGAGTCGGCCTTCCTTACCCATCTTCACAGCCACATGTCAAGTCGGAGGTAAAAATCGGTGTTAGGTTCAGCAAAGATTCAGTCCCGCGTGGTGCCCTTACAACCGTGGCGCTCCGCTTATAACCTCACGCTCCCACGCCCGCTTGAAGGTGCAGAAGATAATCGATGATCGATGAGACTCCACTCCGAACGATTGTGGTGTCCAGTGGCGCTCTCCAACCTGTGAATGGAATGGACGTCACAGAAGTCCGACCTTGATATTCCGCTGTTGACACCCACAATCTCCTCAATGCGGCAGACGAGGATATATCCAAATCGGCTATGGAGGTGAAACAGGTGCGGGAGGAGTCGACCGGAGGGAGCGACGTCGTTCCCGAGCCGTTCGCGGTACATGCAACGAGGCCCTCCCGGCGGCACTGTTATTGCAAACCACAAAGGATCTCGATGATCATGATTCTTTTTCGCTCGTAAGAAGTTGGGGTGATGATCATTTTTTTTTTAGGACACGTGTGAAACTGATGCAGGCCATGAAGCTGGGTCAATTTGGCCGTCCTGTCCCTTCGGCGCCTGATACACGTGCTCCCAAAAATAACTGATATGGAGTCGGTTGTTATGAGTGAGTTGAAACTTGACTGTACACTAGTTATCGTCCGCGCTGATCACCGTGAGTGGCCTTGAATGTATTTCCCCCGGGTGTGATTCCAAAAGTTGTGTGGCGGTCTGTGGCGCACGAACGGAGTCACGGAGTAGTGTAGGCACTGTGTTCCCTCTTCTTCCCGCAGTGCCTCCACCCTCGCTCCGAGTCGCTCGTCACTCGCCACATCTCTTCGTCACCACACCGTGGCCTCAATCTCACGTTTTTCGGTGCCTCGCCACTACTACGCCTCTCTCGCCTGAGGTCCCGAACGCGACAGCACATCCCGAGAAGAAGTGCGTCCTGGCTCGCTTTCCACCCGATCCATCATCTCTCACCCTTCCTTCCTTCCCAGCTAACAATATTCCATTGGAAGTTCCCTCATCCTCTAGCTTAGTAGTCAGTGAGTCAGACTGACATGTACACAAGCATGATTGCTCGCAATCCAGCCCTCCCGCCCCCATCATCGACTCGGATTCATGTATCCACAGCGACGTCCAAATAATAAACTCTACCACATTTCCGCTGGCAGCCGAGGCTTCGTTCGAGCAATGTACGTGTCAATCGGACGCTGATTAGTTGCCGGCGTTACAGTAAATTTGTCGTGAATTTAGTAGCCGCGGAGTGCATTTCTTCAGAAATCCCACACAGATCGGAACAGATCTGAACAGATAATGCGCGTCAAAGTAAACAACACCCCACGGGTTTCGATGCTTCACAAGTTCTCTTTCCAAGGTAAACTCGTCGCCTTCCTCAAGTATACACACACCTCGTAGCGATCTAGTAAACAACACCAGAGACGACCGCACGGGCGAGTACCGAGGCATCCACAGCAAACGCTGGTGCGTTCGATGTCATCAGCAACCCCAAAACGAGCAGAACGCAACGATGTTGTACTTACCGATCAATCCAAATAACTCAAAGATGTTTCCAAACACTTCTACGACGAGGACTTTGACGAAGAGACTCGGATCGGCGGTGTCTGAAAGCGCTGCTGTACTGCCTGCGATGCCGACGCAGATACCGCAGAAGAGGTTACACATCCCGACGGTCAGACCGCCAAAGAAGAGCGCAAAACCTAGAGCGAAGGGAGAGGTCAGCATGTAGACGAGGAATACAGGACGCTGAGTGGAGCAAGACACGGCAAGGCAAAAAACGCACCAGTGAAGTAATTATCGCGTGTATAGAGAAGGGGCTCAGGTACGGCTTGTAGTTTTGCAGAATAGACGATACAAAGGATCTCTGTCATTCAATGACAGTCACAGGATAAGAGAGACGAAACCCCGTAGATAGCGACAACTTTACATAAGATGATGCTACGCAGATGACCTGTAGGCGCGCGGCCCATAATGCACGGAAACCAAGAGACAAACGGACCTGATCAAGATCTTGGTGCTAATTCTGGGAGTACGAACACCTCCACCGAGGATCGAGGACCCAGTGAGGAAGGTACCCACGTAACCGTACTACCCAAGGAGAAAGTCGATCGAGAAGTACGAACTACCCTGACCCAAGGGCACTCAATCCTATACAGACCCCCGAACGAACGGACTCGTCTGTTGGACCGACCAACATTGAATGCTTCGCCGAGCCTGGTCGGGTCAGCAACGACACCACCATTGCACAGCAAGGCTTTGAGCACGAACCTGTGAATAAGAGGTATAATGCGACGAGTGCAACTTGAACAAGGAAGGAATGGAAACCGGTGGAGTACCCCATTGTCTTCGCAGGTCGACGTTTCTTCCGCTCTTCTTCACTCACCTTCGTCCTCTGCCAGTGCGTACGATCTCCGATACTAGTCTGGATTCTTCCAGCACTGTGGAGCCAATTAGAACTTCAAGTTGGCGTTTCCGTTGTGGTCGAACGACTCAAACCGGGGCAACTTGAAACGCTTACGCATCCATCCTACTTTGAAATTAGCAGCCGGCTAACAATTGGCCTCAGAGTCAGACGTTGCCTCAGGTTTTTGGCACGCCACCAGGACCGGATCATACGTTTCCGTGGGCTATATAAACCGAGAATGCGATCCCCCAAACCCCATCTCTCTCTCTCTCTCTCTCTCTCTCTCTCTCAGACACCCCCCCGCTCGTTCATCAGAGCCCATCATATTCTAATATGTCTGCTTCGCTCTTGTCCTCCGTCATCATGTCGACGTACTTCGACAACCCTGGGCTCGATAGGTACGTCGCGCCCGATGTCCGATGTATTTGACTCTTGACAACTTTCTAGTTTCCTCGACTTTTCGCAAGCGCCTTACAATCCCTTTTATCAAAGCACATCAACCAATACGTCTGCCTCACTTGTGTCCTCGTCGACACACTTCGACCACCCTGGGCTCAATAAGTACGTCGCGCCCGATGCCCAATGCACCTCACCCCTGACAACTCCCTAGTTCCCTCCAATTTCCAGAAGAGCCCACGGGCTACTACGATCCGCTGGCATACCATCCTATTCAGGATGGCCCGTCTCTGCCAGACGCCTCAGGCTCATATGTAGACACCCACCAGCACGGGCCTGCCACGGGCTCATCGCTACCAACCGTAACTGTCGACCTTCTGGACATCCCCCTCATCCATTGTTGCCACAGGATCAATCCAGATGGCACCATTTGTGAGGGTCATATGACCAAGGGATCGATCTCGCAGGATCTCAAATACCAGGATACTCACAAAATCACGTGCAATCGCCCCGGGATGCGGATGATTCACCAGAGCGTCGTCCCTCACGTCCACGAGGTCCACTTGGGCTACGAGCGCTGAACTCGGACTGGTTCTCAAGGTATGCGTTATCGACGTCGATTTCGCAACTCTTTCGACGCTGAGTTTTCGCACAGTTACACAGAAGAGGCTGGGGCGAACGAGGCAATGGCGAGCAGAGCGAACGAGACGAGACAAGCGGTGATGAACTCGGCCAAAAGAGTTGCTCTTTTGACCTCATTCATCACAGCTCGCTGTTGTCTCGTTCGCTCGCCCGGCGAGAAGGTTGGGGAGACAATGGTGAACGGAGCGAGCGGGGACGAGCGGTGATGAACAAAGCCGAAAGAGTGGGTGAGAAGACTGGGGCGAACGAGACAACAGTGGGTAGAGCGAGCTAGACGAGACGAGCAGTGATGAACGAGGCGGAAGGAGTGGGTGAGAAGGCTGGGGCGAAAATGCGACAGTGGCGCCCAGAGCACGGCCGAACGAAATGAAAGAAAGGACAATCCAAGTGGGAGAGGGATGTGATAGCCCGCTTGAGACGAGATGGGGGCGTGTGGAGACCGGCGAGAGTGTTGCACACTGCAGAGGGTTAGCAGAGATGTTTCAAAGCAAAGAAACAAAGACTCACCAGCGTTTGGGACGCTGACCACTGTTTACATGCGCTCACACCACGCGACCATTGTCGTTAGGAACGAGGCCGAAAACGAGGTGGTGGTGGTGATGAACAAAGAGACGACGTGGCAGACCCAAGAGTCGGAATGAAGACAGTCGTTCACCCTCCACTAGGCGACCTACCAGGAGATCCACGCCATTGACCGACGCTCTCATCACAGTGACAAAACACGTCAGCAAACACGAAACACACATACGAACCTGATCGATAAGTAACGTATGCAGCATCCTCTCCCTCCTCGTTAAACCGAAGCAACGGCGGGAACGTCTGGCACCAACCCCCCCCCCAAAAAAAACAAAAAAAGTCCGCCCGCCACCACACGATCTCAAGGCGACGACATTAAGCATCAGGCATTGCTCACAAATCCTCAGATGAAGGATCCGGCGACTCCCTCAACGACGCTCTGATCGACGGATAAGCTACACAAGGGCATGAAAACGTCTCTCTCCCTCGGGAACGACGTTCGTGTCGAGATATCCGAGATCGCAACCAGTGGTGTATCTATCCTTCGAGGGGGGCCTTCGTAGGGAGGTTCTGGGGATTGGTCGGGTGGGAGGGGGAAAGGGGAAAGGTGAGAGAGGGAGGGTCGAAAGCCTGGGTTTGCCCTGTAGCCGCGAAGTTGAAGTTCTGAATGGGATCCCAGACGCCTCGTTTTCCGTGGTCCTGCTGTAAGAGATCAACGTACCGACGGGGTGGGTGGGACTGGCACATCGTGGTATCGGTGAGGGGAGATGGGTAAGGGGTTAGTATACAGTATGACTGGCCGCGAGGGGCCGAGGGGTGTGAATGGCATAGCGCTCGTGATCATATAACGCATTCTTTCCCTTGGCAGTGCCTAGTAGGGCTCCGATGCCATGAACGTTGGAGACGAGTCCGAGTCTGAGGCTGGCGCTTGGCGGGTTTATTGGGTTGAATTCGTAACCGCGGATCTGGAGGACTCGGAGGATCTGGTGGTGTTGGGTGTTGTCCTCGCCGTAGAACTGGGAAGTTGTTCATCGTCCCCGAGTCTCATGACTCAATTAGATCATCCATGTATAAGAAATCGTTGACCAGTCTCCTAATCAACTTGCCCAAGAATATTGTACCTCCAACCCACCCAATGTTGACAGTGCTGTGTGAGACGAATCAATTCATATGGAACAGCAGCCTGCAAGTTGTGGAGATCGCTTCATTGGTAGAGGTGGTCGATCGACTCACACTGTGCGCTTTCATCTAGTCCAAGTAGATAATGATCCTATCATCGTTATAGTTAGGGATAATGGCGGTAATCACCGAAACGACCACCGATTTGATTTTTCTTTGCACAACTATAGTCATATAAACATGCCCTGGCCCCAGGTAAACGCTCGATCCACGTCCGACCGTTCATCACCCTAATCGTCGATGTCAATAACCCTCCTCACTGTCATTTGGCCTGAAAAAGGCGAACGTCTCCACATTCGCCCTGAACCACTCCACGTCATTGTCGCCCACATCACACCCGCGCCCTACGTGCAATTCTTTCAGTGGGACTCCAGCATCCTTTCTCTTTTGAACTACTCGACGGATCATATCCCCAGTGCCATCGGAGAACCACAGACATGTGAGTTTAGGCAACCAAATATCTCCGCGGCCCGGTAACGTACAAGGTTGGCAGAGAAGATCGACGAACTGCGGAAGAACAAATGACGGCGAGATGTCGAGCGATTCGAGATTCTGGAGTTCGCCATATAGAGTCTCTACCCCCTCGCTGCTGCAGGTAACTCTGGGAATCTTGAGTTTTTCAAGCCTGCTCAGCAAGCTGCGCGGTTGTTCTTGAGAAGAGAGAGGGTATAGTGAGGTGGCTGGTCCAGCCAGTTGATAGATCAGATCGGTGTAGTCGCCCCGATTGAGGTCGAGGGATAGACTTTTCAGGGATGGCATGTAGAATTTGGGGAGGAATCCGATGGCGTGCGATGGTGAATCAGAGGCGAGGACGAAATGGGTCAAGTTGAGAAGCTGAATTGGAGCGTTGAGATCCCGGGTCGACCCCCCGGGAGTCGGTTCGAGGGCCCATTGGGTGGGCTCTCCTGATGGTCCCGAGTTGAATAAGACGAGAGTTTCGAGTCGTGGAGCACCACGCAACATGGTGGCGAACTGGGCCCAAGTAGGGCGAACCTCTTCTCTTTGCCACGCCAGCTTGAGATATCTGAGGTTGGATGCGGAAGCGATCCAGGTCTGATTCCAGTCGAGATGGACTTCTTGTAGGGATAATTTGGTGAGGTTAGGAGCTGAACCCCCGAACGGAGTGAAGTCGGTCGACAGCTTGGGTTGAGCGCCTTCAACGTCTGCGCCTGTATAGTGGTATAATTCAAGCTCGGCGAGCTGAGAGGCGGGAGGAACGGACGGAGCAGATACCGTGCTGAGGAATGCGGATATGGCAAGATATGACGAGGATATGACTTTGATTGAGCGCCAGCGTTGCACGTGGGGAACGAGCAAAGAGTATAAAGGTTTGAGGTTATCCCCTGCGCGTGGGTTGCCTCGCGGGTCATAGTCGTATTCCTGGTCGTCAATGAA
>JBBPLD010000118.1:0-56325 GCA_038089555.1 Chalciporus chontae | reverse complement strand
ATCTCTTGGAATATGTGGAGGCGGTGGTTCTCGACGGCAGGGATGATGTACACTGGCATACGTACTTGCATGCACGTACACTTCATCATGCTGGGATCCGCGATTTGCACGTGCCTATAGGCTAGGCCGTTTCCCGGCCACCACCAACGACGACGCCTCGTTCTTAGAAGTCCGATTTCGTGACGAACATCGGGCTGTCCAGCCCTCGTGTGGGCCAACAGGCACTGGCAATTTGCACCGTTGTCAAGCCTTTCCCTTGATCAACCTGTTTTTCAGCTCCATCACTCCATACTGAAACAATTCAGCCCGTATTCACTTCCAAGCACCATTCAGGTAAGTTACACCCAATTTCCCCCACTATCCACTTACTGACCAGTGGCGACGAAACGTAGGACATAGATCCTCAAATTGTGTCTACTCACACAGTCGTCGACCAATTCGAGCCACAATCCGTTCCCCCGTCGTCCCAGTGGCGATTTTCGTTTGCAACCTCGGAGAGCATGAGTTACCATGTCGTCTTGGTTCCGTGACAAAACCAAACCCGCGACTCCGAGACCTGCCTATACAGTGTCTCTTCCACCGACGACCCTTACACAGACGGCACCATTCCCGATGCCAGGAACAATGCCGGCATTGGAAAGACTCCATTTACCTCGACCTCCAGCCCCTCCTCGACTCCCTACGGAACGTTTTCGCTGCCTCAGTAGCTTTGATGAGAGCTACAAACATGCCGTCATCGTCACTAGCACCAGTGCCACCAGGGGCTTCCCCGCTTTTACCACCTTCCCCCAGTCTCGGGGGAAGGCTGAAGGCGGTTTACGTATCGGTACTCCAGTCTCTCTCGTTTGAAGCCCACAAGCCTGCATGGCTAGAATATGCTTCAGCGAAGGCCAATCGCGTCGTGGGGCCATACCGTGAGGTTTGGTAGTGGCTGGGATGGCCATCCAGAGATCGCCATTTGCTGAATTCATCATCCCTGCAGCGATAACTTTGGGTGCAACTCTGAGCGTGAACGACATTTTGACACCTCTCTTGGGTGATCACTTCGACCCACTCGAACCAGGCATTCTTTTGGCAAAGAGCGCCGTCCGCTCACAGGCTGAAATCCTCAGAAAATCCATAACACGGTCTTTCTACACATTCATCCAGTCATCGTCAGTAATGGCCACAGTACTTGACTCCATTTTCAACTCTCGGCTGGTGTCTGGCGCCCTGCCATATCCGTTTCGGGGATTACAAATCTATCGTTCGCATTATATGTTCCGTCCGGTGGTTCAGGGCGCTGCTATGGGCTACCTGGTCGTTTGCCCATGTCTTAGCGCGTTCCTGGCTTGGGAAACTTGTTGGGTTGTTGCCTGGGTGGATTCAAACTCCCTTAAGTTCGCTGTTCCCCTCATCACCTTCACCCACGCTGTTCCTCGAGGCGTTTGATAACTACATCCTGAACGAACTCCCCACACACGGGTCGCGACGAAATTCGATCGGCCTTGCGATCCCGCATCGAAGCCATGACGGACGTAGATTTGATAACCCAGACATTGTATCACAACCTCAATCCCGATCACTAGGTTGATCACTATTTCGACCTTGCGATCCAGCGCCACCTGAAGTTTGCCATTTTCTCGCATCGTTGGGGTGCACAGGAGCCGTCGTACCGGGATATGAAGGATGTCTTTGCGGCGTCCTTGCATACGCCCTCCCATGGTCCCGGGTTTCAGAAATTGCTCAAGTTCTGCGAGGAAGCTCGGCGCTATCAATGCGCGTACGCATGGTCGGACACCTGTTGTATCAACAAGGAGAGTAGCTCGGAGCTAGAAGAAGCTATTCGGTCTATGTACCGATGGTACAAAAACGCCGAGATCTGTATCGCCTACCTAGGAGAGTCGGTTTCGATCCAAGATTTCAGTGACGAGCCATGGTTCACTCGTGGATGGACGTTACAAGAACTCATCGCGCCCCGCAGAATCAAATTTTACGGAAAATATTGGGCGCCGATCAGTTGGAAGAGTTTTCTTTGGAGAAACGACAAACTGGATTCGGATCTTATGGACGAAATAGAAAAGGTCACGTTGATACCGAAAGATGATCTCAAGTCGTTCGCTCCATCGTGCTCTAGGGTGTGCGAGAAGATGATCTGGGCATCGAAGCGACGAACGACGAGGGTCGAGGACCAGGCGTACTCTCTCCTTGGCATCTTCGACATTTCCATGCCGATTGCCTACGGAGAAGGACCATGGGCGTTCCATCGGCTGATGGAGGTGATTATCCATCGATGTGGAGAATCAGGCATCTTTGCCTGGTGTGGCCCATCTTCGCCTTATTCGCTCGCTATTCCAAGTTCACCGGCATGCTACAAGGAAAATCTGCGGGAAGCGGCGAATAAACATAGGCTGGCGGAGGCAGCGGCTTTCACGATGACGAAGGATGGTCTGGACATCGAGTTATTTCTTGTCGATGCCAAGATAACCGGCCCCCATACTAAACGTTGGCACAAGCAATTTCCATGGCACGACCCAAGACCATCGTTGCAGATGACGGAGGTCCAATTCCACGATATCACGCTCAGTCCCACATGGTCCTTACGAAAGAACTGGCTGAAGAATTCCGTCCGAGTACACGCGGAGCAGAACGATTTGCAACGTTCTTCTGCATTGGCTATAGGTATCGTGTGTAGCAGGGACGCCGCGCGTGGGCAAGGCATGTTGGAAGGTGGGAAGGACTACATGTGGCTCTTGATCGGAAAGGTGCGTCTGGGGAGGAAATCGACCTGGGTGCGCTTGAGAACGCAGGATATTTCGATGATCCGTATTGAGCGCAATGTCCAGACCCGGGATTCCGTTTCTGACGAAAGAAACCCACATTTGGTTCTGGCACAAGTGCGCGCGGGCCCGCCAAGGACGGAGAAGAGAGAAGAGAAGATACGGTCAAGCATGCCAGACATGATTTGAATGAGAAAATGGAAGGGAAGGTGTGACGGATGAGACGAACGATGAGATAAGGCGTCGAGGTTTGGGCGTCGATTTTGACGAGCCATTCCTTTGCGAGAAGGATCTTGGAGTGTTCCTACATGATGGGTTGGACATTAAACGGTTGATCCAGGTTTGTCCATGGGATCAAAAGTGACGGAGCACCTCGTTGAACTGATCCATCATGAATCAACGTTCTCTGATGACCTGGATAGTAATCAAATGTCAGTTGTGATGTTGAACTCGGACTGTCGAGAACGTGGTCGGTGACAGGGGTCGGAGTTTCAATTGGGCTCATTGCATACTGACGAGCTGGCGGTGTAAGTAGTACGTCGTGGACTCAGCGCACGACGTTGAAAATGCAGCAGGGCCAGTTGGATCCAAGTTATGATCCTGCTTGTGAATGGCCCGGGGTCGATACCGGTGAACCACCCGAACGGTCTAATCCCTGGCCGCCATTGCGCCTTCGAGTACTCCAAAGTTCCATTCTCCACCGAAATCTCAGTCTTGCCGTACTTGACGCCTATGAGGAAACTCAGTTCGGACGCGATGTCGCTCCAGCAGGCAGCGTGACACCGAGAATACGGCTCAAGGAGATGGCAGTCTCAAAGCTGCATGCGACTGCGTTCTGGGACAAAGCCAGGAAGGAATGGGCAGTGGTTGACATGGGATCCAAACATGGGACGTTCCTGCGATCTACTACCCGACACCCCGACACCGATCCGATCCGTCTCTCCCCTCCTCGCATGGCGAGTATACCACGTCCCTTGCGACATCTCGACCAGCTGATCATCGGTAGCACCACATTCCTATGCCATATACACGAAGATCGGGTACCCTGTGCTGACTGCACGTCGACCGGACAGGGTGTCATACCCCTGTTTGCCGTCCCTAAAGAGAGTAATCGTGCTGCGGAGAAACGACTGCCTGGCGTGGCTGGTTTGGAACCCATCCAGAGTGAAGCAAAGGATGCCAAAAAAGCTCTGACGTCGCTCAAACGTACCCTCCTCGCTCGGCTTGACCCACATGATCCGAAACCTTCGGCTTCTACGCAGCCCTCGGCGTCGTATGTCGACCGGTCTGCACGACGTCGTGCTCTTCATCCTGGCGCACAGTTTGATAGCCCTGGTGTTCAGAGTTCGAGCAGTGGATCTCCAGCGCCTGTCACATCGACATGCGAGTCCTCACAGAAGCCCTCGAACTTGTCTGCAGCGGTCGAACGGCAGCCTGCGTCTCCCGTCCCTGGAGTAGCGTTACCGCTATCAGAGGACAACGTTGGTCGGCGGCTTTTGATGAAACAGGGCTGGCAGCCTGGCACTTCGCTCGGTCCGAGCGTTGACGATGGTGGAGATAACGATGCCTCTGGTCTCATTGACCCTATCGAAGTTCAGGCAACCGCACACAGGGCTGGACTCGGCATGCCTCAGAAGTCAGTTGACGTTACAGTTCCACTGTCATTCCAAAAATGGAAGGAGCATGGGAGGGAAAGGAGGTGGGAGAGCATAAGAGCCGGTGGTACAGGTGAGGGGGGATGACGTAGCGCTTGGAGACTTGGTCCCGAGTCGGGCCATCAATAGCCGTGTCGCACAGCTGTATGTGAGGCACTGCACCGTTGCGACGGGACTCCCATGGGGCTGGCAGCGCGGAGGACGATAATGATGGTAGCTTTGCGACTAGTTGCTATTTACTTTGTACTCTACGGTCGCTGATAAGAATATAACTCAGACACTAATTTAGTGACGCGACGCGACGCGACTGTTTTGGAGTGTTATTTAGAGCACGTGACTGGTTCGCGTTCTACGCGACGGATGTGGCGAAAGCGAACATTCGAGCTCTTTGGTCTCTCGAACAGCGGCTGACTCTTTTTCATCCTTCCTCTTCTCCTCCCCGACCATCATCCCAAAAACCAAACGATCCCGTTTTTCTTCTCTCTCTTTCACTACAATCTCTTTTTGTATCTCCTGGTTCGACACCGCCCATCGCTTCTCTTCGTCTGTAGCATTTTCTACATCGACTAAGCTCACTTAGCATGGCCAACAACAATGCCCGCGTACGTCCTCGATCCTCTTTTCTTTAGTGCCACACTCACCCACCGTAGATCCAGACTCGTTCTCGCATTGGCGCCCAGCGCAAGGTAAATAGCGACGAGAACGCAACCAGCAGACATCTCCGTCAAGCATCAGGCGTCGCCGGTGCCGGTGTCTCCCGTGCCACCGCCCTCCTCAATGGGCTCAAGAACGGTTCACAACGTCCTGCCCTCGGTGAGGTCACCACCACCGCGGTCAACCGCAAGGTCAGTCCACGATGTTCAAATGCCACCACAGTTCCTAACCCACATTGTCTTGTGTTTAGGATGCCATCAAAGCTGCTGCAAAAGAGGCTTTGAAGGAAGGCACGGATCTGAGCTTGAAACGTACGCGTTCGTCGTCGTTGGCTGCCGCCACTGGTCCACAACGCGTTCCAGTTGGCCCAGGCAGAACCGAGACTGCTACCAATGCATCGCGGTCATCTACCGCACGTGCACAGAAACCATCCGTCTTCAAGCGAATGTCGCGGCAGGAAACCGCTGTACCAGTAGTCATCCCCACCCAGATTTTGGAAGAGAAAGATAACGAAATGGACGTCGAAGACGAATCTGAAAAAGTCGAAGCCGAGCCTGACATTAGTGACATGATACAAGAAAGGCACGTCGAAGAAATGGTAGGAGTTCAAGAAACAGGATCGAACGAGGGAAGCGTCCAAGAGCCAGAAGCCACCGAATCGAAATCTCCGCGGATGTGGCCCGACGTCGACACCGTGAAGGCTTTAAAGCACTACAAAGAAATATCAGATATTCAGCAAACGTACCAAGATGAAGTTGATATCTTTGACACCACGATGGTGTCCGAGTACGCAGACGAGATTTTCAAATATATGGCGGAGCTCGAGGTGAGCTTAACGCACTCTTTCGGCGCGCCTTTTGCTGACCAGAACTGCAGGAGGACGTGATGCCCAACCCCGATTACATGGATGGCCAGAATGAGATTACATGGCCCATGAGGCAAACTCTCGTCGACTGGCTCCTTCAAGTTCACCTGCGATGGCACATGCTGCCCGAAACGCTCTGGATCGCCATTAACATTGTCGACCGTTTCCTTACCCGCAGGGTCGTGTCGCTCGTGAAGCTTCAGCTCGTCGGCGTTACTGCGATGTTCATCGCTGCAAAGTATGAAGAGATTTTGGCACCATCGGTCGACGAGTTCGTCTATATGACAGAGAACGGATACACCAAGGAGGAGATCCTCAAGGGCGAGCGTATCGTCTTGCAAACCCTCGACTTCAAGGTGTCGCAATACTGCTCGCCGTATAGCTGGATGCGAAAAATCAGCAAGGCCGACGACTACGATATTCAGACCAGGACGCTAGGCAAATTCTTGGCCGAGGTGACGCTGTTGGACCACCGTTTCTTGAGATGCAAGCCTAGTCTCATCGCGGCCGTGTCGATGTACAGTGCAAGGAAGATGCTCGGTGGTGACTGGGTGAGTTGACGCGGATCTGTCTCACGTGCGATTCGCCGATGTCCTGATCATGTGACTGGTTTCCTTTCCGCGAGTATAGAACGAAGCGTTTGTGTATCACTCTGGGTTCGTTGCGGAGCATCTGGAAACCGGTCATCAATGGATCCGCGAGAAACTCGCTGAGGAAAACTTTGTTCAGCAATACGCGTGCCAGAAGTATGCTCACAAGAAATTCCTCAAGGCGTCGCTCTTCGCCATCGAGTGGGCCAAGAGCAACTCGAGCTGAGGCGAGGAGGATGTCGTGATGCTCAAGAAGTGATCGCATTGTTCAGTTTCTCGCACGTCCATCTCCACTACTTTTCTTCCTCATCTTGTGCTTGACATCCTGTTTCCAATTTTTCGCATCATCCACAATCCTCACTGTCTGATTACACACTCTAGTCATGTCTTATCTGCGTATGTGTTGCTCTTGCCTTGCTATCTTCCCATGCATCCCCTCACTGCATTTCCCCCATCATCTGTTTCCTCTGCGCACTATTGCGAAACACATCGTATTCATCTAATCGTATACATGCTCGTTTTGCCTATGTCCCTCGCCACCTGCACGCAATCTTTGGCACTTTCGCAGACACATTTGTATGCCATGCACCTTTTCTCTTTCTCTCTCCGTATCTCTCACCATCTCTCTCCGGTCGCTTTGTTACCTTTTCTCTTGTCTCCATTGTTTGTTTATTCTTCTATCTACTCAAACTTATTCGTCACGGCCTGACAATTGTCGGCTTCTTATTCCATTGGGTTTCATATCTGTTTTCCCGACTCGAGCGCTTTCTACTTGTCTTCCTGTACGCTCTCGGAGTCTTGGCTCTCTTGTGGGCCGTTTTCTGCGTTACTGTGTGGCACGTCGTAGTTGCGCCGGGTGCTCTACTCGTCTCCTCAATTCCCTCTCGTCTTGTCGACCGTCTCAACATGAATTAAATATTTATATCTCTCCCATGTCGTGTCCACCTGAAAACGAAAGTTCCGGTCGGGAGGCGTGTCATGGTTCGATTACACGTGATTTCCCCGCTCCTAATAACTTAACTTGAGCCGAAGAATAGGAATCAACTTCCCCCACGAAACCGAATCCGTTCCTACTAGCAAAACCATGTCCTTGTCTTTCAAAGGTCAGACTGTCGTCGTGACTGGTGCCGGCGGTGGACTCGGAAAAGCGTGAGTGCTTGATCAGGCTACCCTTTACAGACTCCACGGGATGACGGATAATGTAACCCAGGTACTCGCTATTGTTCGCCGCGCGAGGTGCGAACGTCGTCGTGAATGATTTCAATGGGGAAGCTGCTCAAAAGGTGGTCGATGAGATCAAACGAGGTGCCTTTGTCGATCTTGCTCCGTTTCCGTTGATCTGACGACCTACGTCACGATTGTCAATGTATAGCGGGTGGAAACGCTGTCGTGAATACGTCCTCTGTCACGGACGGAGCGGCTGTTATCAAGAGCGCAATCGACGCGTTCGGGTCTATCACGATACTTGTTAACAATGCTGGGATCTTGCGAGACAGAGGGTGCGTGTGTCACTCGTCTTGGTGCTGAAAGACGACCAACGTAATGCGCACGCGTTTGCGTTAGATTCAAGAACATGACGGACGCAGAGTTCGATCAGGTCATTGCGGTTCATCTCAAGGGAGCGTATTCGTGTACGAAAGCAGCGTGGCCGTATTTCAGGAATCAAAAGTTTGGACGGATCGTGAATACGTCGAGTCCTGCTGGGATTTATGGTGCGTCCCCAGTCTTTTTTCTTTCCCGTCTGCCCATATCTCCGTGGTTTGAATAAGGGTAACTCAATTTCGACGGGTCGTGTTCACAGGCAACTTTGGACAGGCGAATTACAGTGCGGCGAAGATGGGTTTGATTGGGTTCACGAAGGCGCTTGCGAGGGAGGGGGCAAAGTATAATATTGGTACGATCGTGCTTGCACCCGTGAGTGTCCGTTCGTATTCGAGGCACTGTCGAAGTACTGACTTGTTCCGATCCGCTAGGCGGCCGCATCAAGGATGACGGAAACGATCATGCCACCCGAGATCCTCGCAAAGCTCAAAGTATGTGTTTACACCGTCAACTCGTTCTTCACGACGGACCTCAGAGTTCGTTTGCTAGCCTGATTTCGTCGCGCCGTTCGTCGCCGCTGTATGTCACCCCGATGGTCCGAACCCATCGGGCCGTGTGTTCGACGTGGGTGCTGGATTCATCGCTGAGAACCGGTGGGAGAGGAGTAAGGGAGCGATTTGGAAGACGGATGATACGTTTACTCCTTCTGCTGTGAGATGCGTTCATATCTTTCTTCAGAGGTGGTATTGACAACAGGCGCTCAGGTGAAATTCAAGTGGTCGGAAGTCACCGACTTTTCGGAGCCAAGATAGTGAGTGCATCGGCTTGCATGACGTGTTGTTCCTGATGATTTGATCTGTTGTTAGTCCGCAATCCTCTGCGGACCTTGAGAGCACGGTATGTCCTTGGAGTCCCCTTTGGTTGAGTGCTCGGGGTTTAATTTTTTTTTCGAATAGCTCGAGATTGCTTCTACGTTGCCTCCCAATTCCCAATCGATGCCGCCCGTGCGCTTCGATGGTCAGACTGTGATTATTACCGGCGCAGGTGCAGGTCTTGGTCGTGCCTATGCACTTATGTACGGTCGCCTCGGGGCAAACGTTGTCGTTAACGATGTCAGCGAGAAGGGTGCAAACGCTGTGTGCGAAGAGGTTCGCCAAGGCAAGCGTAACTCTACAGGCAGACGATTCGCGTTCTGATGAACGAACGATTTGCAGCTGGTGGCAAGGCAGCACCTGCCATCTTTTCGGCAGAAGAAGGCGACAAGATCGTCAAGGCAGCTGTTGACGCGTTCGGTGGCGTGCATGTTCTCGTGGCCAACGCGGGTGTACTGAGAGATCGGTCGTTCACTGCCATGTCTGAGCAGGAGTGGGATATCGTTATGGCTGTCCACCTTAAGGGTACATACAAGGTTGGTTCTTTTCCGGGAAATGATTCATGTGCGAGCGCTGAGAAGATGGTTAGTGCGCCAAAGCTGTATGGCCTATCTTCCAGAAGCAGAAATACGGCCGTATCGTGACGACGTGTTCGCAAGTCGGTATTTGTGAGTCTATCAAGGTTGTTTCACTCGGTGGTGTTCAGCGTTCTGATCGTGTCTTCAGACGGCAACTTTGGCCAGACGAATGTAAGAGTTCTTTCACGTCAGTTCCAAAGTTAATTTCATGAATGAACGATCGTGTAGTACTCCGCGGCCAAGGCTGCCATCATGGGATTCACCAAGACACTGGGATTCGAGGGCCAGAAATATAACATCATGTGCAACGTCGTTGCTCCCAATGCTGGTACCGCGATGACGATGACAATATGGCCACAAGAGATGGTCAACGCCTACAAGGTCCGTATCAGTGACATCCGTGGAGAATAAGTAATGTTCGCTCATTCCACCCCCCAAACACAGCCCGACTACATAGCCCCAATAGTTGGATACCTGACCAGCAAAGAGAACACCGAGACGACTTGCAGATTATTCGACATATCTGGTGGCTGGGCAGCCGAGACGCGGTGGCAACGTGCTGGCGGGTACGGTTTCCCGACCAACCTCGACTTGACCCCAGAAGACGTCATCGAGAAATGGGACGTGTTTACAAACTTTGGTGCGTGTCCATCTCCGTGGTTCGTTGTTTGATTTGGAGTCGAGGGACTGAATGGTCGTCGTTGGTGGAATGTAGATGACGGTCGGGCGACATACCCTACGACGACGGCAGAGGGTATGGCGACGTTGATGGCTAATTTGGAGAATGTGGCGGAGACGATCAAGTCGAAACTGTAATGTCGGGGGTGTCGTAGGGACTCTTGTTGCGCGTGTATGAATACGCTTTGTTCTACTCATGCACAGAGTGGTGGCTCCAACAGAAACACAGGCTCGAAGTAAAGAATGGTATAGAAATGGAAATATGCGTGAACAGCGATCGTCATAGAAAATGTAATGTACACGACGGAGAGCTGAGCTGAACATTACATACCGACATGAATAAATGCTGGACAGCATGATGCAACGCTTCTGCAGCCTCCGTGCTGTCCAGCACCTTGTCATCCCGGAAGAGATGTTCGCACACGTCCTTGGTCACTTTAGGTGCGTCACGGGCCATGATTGACCACATCGTTGCAATGACGCCAGTGTAACCGGCGAGAAGCATTCCTGACTGCGAGATGGACAGATTCTTCTCATAGTTTTTCGCCCCCCTTGTGCGGTCTGACAGGCGGAAATAAAACCGAGACCACCTCGAAGACGTGACAATCGAATGATGTCCGAAAGTTTCAGACGACGAGCACCATCGGCGAAGCAAAGCCCGAGTTGTCAGGATCTTGCACGCCATGACACGCGAAATGGACCCAGTCAGAATCGGACTCCTGCATCTGTTCCAAGACGTCCTTGTCAACAAGGTTACCATTTCGCTCGAGCTGACGATCCAATAACTGCCCGCGGCCGGCGAGGATCAGAGGTCGGCGAGGATCCAAGATCTGACAGCTGCACCAACACAGTCCACACTCACCGTGTCAGCTCCTCGTGATCGGATTCTCCACTGTCTGAAATCCCAGGCTCTATACTCGGAATGGACGAGGGGGCCTCAGCCATATCCAGTTGGAGGCTCGCTGCTCGGTATGCGTAGCTCTCTATCTGAGAGGGATCCATCACGCTGGCGAGCAAGTCCTTCGCTCCCATCCTGTCAGTCTCGTCCCGTCGTCGCTGGAAACGGGCCAGAAGAGCGAAACTGAGATTACGCGCTGTCGCGCAGTGATCTGAGTGGCCCTTGGGGCGAAGCTGGAGTGCTTCCCAATACAACGTGATTGGAACATCTAGGTCAGGCAAAGGATCATTTGGCTTGACAGTGGATGAACTTCGTACAACGAGATGGTCTGGAGGGCACATGTCCCGGACAAGCTTGAAATACATGATAGTTTCCTCGAGGTCCCTTCGATCCTCGAGCTGGCGATAACGTAGGAGAGCACGATGTCCGGCATCCGTAGCTTGCACATTGTGTCTGAGTGACGAACATGATGGGAAAACTTTGTTATCCTTCGAATTCGGAAACCTGATGGCTGCAACAAGATGTCGAGAGGGCTGTGACGGTGTTAGTGTTAGACCTGTTCGTTGCGATCGAGCACCTCTCCAACAGTAATGTTGAATTGACGAAGTAATTCGCCACTTCCGAGCATTGGGCCAAATTCAAAGGATGCGTAGACTCTGAATGGAATGATAGATAATTCTTCCGAGGGGCTTGGACCTTGCTCAGTCAAAGTAGCACAGACAGACAGAATCGCGACTCACACAATGATCTCTTCGAGAAGCCTGCTAACATGCGACGGAGCCCAGCAACAACATCTGTCGCGCGGAAGTTTGTGCAAGGGTGTCAACGATCTGCCAAGGTTGGCGTACATAACAATAGACGTGTTATTAGGGTACACCGTCGTTTGTTTTCGTCAGACATGTGGTTCCGAGTCGTCCGATCTCTTTCTCTCCTGAGGATGTCGTTATTGCAGGGCACTAGGTGGGGCTGAGATCGGAGAGTATTCGTCCATGGACGCTACGCAGTAGGGAAGAAAAGAGCACAGTTTCTGCAGCAACAGTTTAGTGCATCCCAAGGCAGTATGGGCACCGGCCATCGTACACGATGCCACATGCACTTGGAGTGACCTTCACAGAATCGCCCAGCTACTACACCGCCCGACCATGCTGAGCGCCAAGGCTGAATTGCTGAAAGGATAGAGTTTCATGGTTGCCGTCACGCCCATGCCACCCTGATGGAAGATCCAGTAACACACGACAAGCTTTGTCAATGAAAGACAAACAACGGTGCGGCTCCGAGTCGCTGCTTAACGTTGTGCAACCGTGCTGCTCGTTGTTTCGCCATATCTTGACCTGCGTGTAGTCATAGATCGGGTGACACCAGGTTCAGTGCGATCTGAGTAAAGGCCTGTAAATGCGTAGGAGCGACACTTCAGGCTACCCAAGGGGCTGCCTCAGGCTACGGGAGACTATGTCAATACATCAACGCCAAAATGAATCGGGCAGTTGTACGATTAATCATTATGGATCATTCAGCTTGGATCCAACGTGAGATGATACTTGGAGAGTTGAACATGTCTTTCGTGCTGATACTGTATCGTGATGATAATGAGTGTGTATGAGTTCAGTTGTTGCATGTGATTCTAGTAGCCGGTTCGAGTTGAACCCCCTCGCGAACCTCATTCTCAACACCACCGTCATGTCCAGCCTACCCGCCGTCTTCAATGATCCCGAGGACTCCCAACTGGTGGTAGATGCGAAGAAGGAAGTTCCGCAGCCCGAGGATTACTCCTACACAGAACGGGACGTGATTCTGTACAACCTAGGCATCGGTGCGACCGAGCAGGAACTTCAGTGGACCTACGAAGCTCACGAGGAGTTCGGTGCTCTTCCTACTTTCGGTGTCATCCCACAATTCGGCGCTAGCTCTGGCGTTCCTATGGGATGGCTACCAAATTTCAACCCGGTATGTTGTTCGATGTAGTTCGTCCCAGGATTGTATCGTCCACCTCGTGACTGACGCGATGTACGCTTCATATTTCACTCTTTCCGTCGTAGGCAAAGCTTTTGCACGGAGAACAATACTTGTCCATTCATGCGCCTATACCTACTGAAGCTAACGTTGTTAACGAAACAAGGTAAGCTCGCGTCTCACCTTATGCCGACCTTCTCGCTCACTTGTGGTTTATACTCGAAACTGTAGATTACTTGAAGTACTTGACAAGGGCAAGGCCGCCTCCGTAACGACTGTCGTCCAAACTCGGGACAAGACTACTGGACAGCTGCTCTTCGAGAACCAAGCCACCGTTTTCATCCGAGGCGCAGGTGGTTTTGGAGGTAAACGCACCGGATCTAGTACGTGCCTCGCTCCCAACTCCTCATAGTCGTCCTTTTCACAATCTCAACTCACGAAACGCCAGACAGGGGTCCTGCCACAGCAGCGAACGTCCCCCCGAAACGTTCTCCAGATGCTATGATGGAAGAGAAAACGTCTCCTACACAGGCAGCTCTATATCGGTAAGTACATCGTCATCAAATTCATTTACGCCATCGCGTCCACATATGTTCCATCGCGAATCTCCCCAAAAACTCCAACGCTGATCGTCTTGCCTTGCCTTCCAGTCTCAGCGGCGATTACAATCCTTTACACGTAGGTGGCGTCTCTCCTCCTCTTCTTGTTCACGAGCGTCTGATCGGCCAACGTTTCTTCCCCTGGGTTCACGCATTTGATATTTGATATAACTCGATGCGGCGACCTCCACCCGGCCCGACGGGCGGACCTGACAATATCGATGTGGACCTGTTGTCGACGAATCGGTCGGTTCATAAACAGATCTCGCCTGACTTTGCTGCGATGGGCGGATTTGACAAGCCGATTCTTCACGGTACGTTCTCTCCCGTTCTCGCCCCTTGTCACTCGCGATGACGAAATGCCTGCCGATGATGCCCCCCTGGTCCCTCGTTTTTTTTTCTTACCTTTTTTATGAAATGACAACAAGGCCTTTGCTTCATGGGGATCGCTGGAAAACACGTTCTCAAGACGTTTGGACCCTTCAGGGACATTAAAGTTCGGTAAGTGAGATCTGAATCCCCATTCTCCCTTTGTAGCGTGTGAGTAGTAGTAGCGCTGGTGCTGGGTCACTTGGCCAACTGGTATTTTTTCCCCTTTTGCGAGAAATTCGGACTCGTGACTCGGTTCCGGATCTTCTGACGGCGTTGTTTTCTTTAAACCCAATAGATTTGCTGGCGTCGTTTATCCCGGTGAAACGCTCATCACTGAAATGTGGAAAGAGGACCAAAAGGTCATATTCAGTACGTCACCCCTCTCTTTCCCCTTCTTTCCCGTTTTCCCCCGTGGGCTTCCGTGGTGTAAAGGGGCCTTGAAATGGCTCGTCGTTCTTTTTCTTACTTTTCTTATCCATGCAGCCACGAAGACAAAGGAACGAGGGACTACGGTTCTGACGAGCGCCGCGGTCACACTCACGGACGGGAACAAGGCCGCCAAGCTGTAGTCGATCATGATCTGTAGCTGTGCGAAATCGTCCGTGAACGTACTGTCCTTTGGACCATCGAACTTACTTGTCGTAAACTGTGTGTGCTTGTATTCAACGCCTGGACAAGGAATGAGCGTCTTTCGTTTTGAGACCCATTTCTACCTGCACAACAAGCTTCCGTAAGGTCGGAGAACCACTGGGTTTCTGATCAGAAAGTACCGGTTTTGGGTGAGAACTGTCGAAGGCTGCAGCATAGTGAACACAATATGTGTCTGATGGAAAGACACTCGGAATGTATTCCAACTCGTCTATAAATTATAAGCACGCATCAGTCAAGCACATCCCTTGATAGGGGAGACCGCGGCGAAGATGGTGAAAAAGAATGGTCATCTCCCTTTGCCATCAAGAAGCCCCCAAGTTCAACTCTGGGTCATCGACGAGAACGTTATGATTAGGATAGCGACGAGGACACGAAAAATGAAGAAAAAAACACGACACACGACACATTGGCTACGAGAGTCGTGAAATATAAATATGCATGGAATGGTCAACAGTATTATATGAAGTGTACTCGGGTAATCCGTTCTGTAAATACGCGTTCTGGAGGTGTCGAGGTTCCAGTCGTGGGGGGCAGAACATTTACTACTAACACTGAATATACGGTGCGACACCTAGTTATGCGTTAGACACCACCGAGAGGGCTGAGAAATGCCAGTCTCCACGTACCAGGGTAGTACCAGAAGGTCACGCAAAGGATCAGGTAAAGACCTAACGATATGTCAGCATTAATTGGGACATCCCGATTAGCTGCAAGGAAAACGCACAAATGAGTAGCATCCCCTCAAGCCAGTTTGACCTTCCATCTTGGACGGTGTAGCTCACAGTGAGGACTATACCCAGGTTATTAATCCTCGACGGATGAATCAGACGATGAACATACCCGAGAAGAACAAGACGATCGACTGAAGGGGATCGAAAAGGAGGGTAAGAGGCTTGCCAAGTATCCAACCCAACGTGACCATAAACCTATATTGATTAGGAGAGATGAGCACAACCAACACGAGGGACGAGCGAGCTACATACGGTATGACGAAGAGTGCAATTTGCTAGAGGACGGGTGACTCAGTCTTCAATAACGTGCAGTGTAAACAAGAGCTTACGATACTGGAACCGACTGCAACACCCAAACTGAGCGTCAGTTTGTCCTTGACAGACACCGTCACTGCGGTGACGTGCTCCGCTGCGTTTCCAACAATAGGCAAGAGGATCACTCCAATGAACTCTTGGCTGATAACACCGGTCTCCGTGAGCCCGTTGATAGAATCGACGAGGAACTCCGCAGTGACAGCAACAAGCTTTGGAGGACAGGATTGGTAACTTATGACAGGTCATCTCATGAAAGAAACTTACCACAGTGACGACTATCAAGAGACCGACTGAGACAGAAACACTCATTTGGGGCTCCTCTTCCTCTTCCTCTTCCTCTTCCACAGGAGAGACATCTTGAGCCAGCTCGGGATCAAATACTTGCTGAGCTGTAAACTGGGCCTGCGAACGAGGAGAAGATAGGGGCGAGTTGACCAGTGGCGAACCAGTGACAGCGGATTTTGAAGTACCCTTGCCACGACGGAGTTTCTTGAATTTTCCCGTGAATGGATTTCCGTCACGGTATTTCTTTGTTTCTAGAATGTCCTCGCCACTATCCTCATAGAGGCCTTTGTGAGAGAAGAGCTGGAAGACGAGGTAAGAGGCATAGACTGAAAGCCGGACAGGTAAGTCAGGCAGTTATTAGACCAAAGCAATGTCCATACTGAAGAGCAGAATGATGGCAACCTGCAAAAAAAATCAGATACATTCATCCCCATACGATGTGAATGCACGTACACCATGACTCATGTTCAAAATCCTTCCCTCGTTTTCAGGGGACACTGGGGATGTACCTCCCTGGAGAGCCATGATGAAGGCTCCGGGGAGAAGAACAGCGATCACACTGATCGTCAACAAAGATGAATTCATCTGTGCGGCGCCTTTATATCAAAGGATCTGTCAATATAGTAAGAAAAGGGGATGAGTGTATGCGCACCTATTCCGAAACCTTGCTCTGAGAATCTCAAGCCGCCTGCGAAAAAACACATGCCAAGGACGAGCACTGTGGACAATACTGAGCGAAGAACCCGATAAAGTTACCAATTTAGCTTACGCAAGTTGCTCAGGATAGAGCCCACAACTAGTAGTGACGGTAAGTAGCTGGGGTAAAACTGAGGAAAAGAACACGTTACTCACGAGATGATTGAACGATTGAAATGTTACACTTGATCAGAGCAATGATCTAAGAAGGATAAGCAACGCGAACGTAAAAGGAATATGTAATCATACCGAAACAATGAGCTCGACGCTGCGAAAGAAGTTAATGGGGTGGGGTAAACATGAAAAGGCGACTTACGCATTTCCCTAGGCAGGTATTAAAATCAGGATATCACTAGAAAGACTTGAAATACGCTTACCAGCGTGGCATTCATGAGACCAGCCAGGGTCTGTCCAACTCGCATCGACAGTTCGTCGGTGGCGAATGCAAGTAGCTTGTAGGTTGTAAGTACGACGACATTGTTCTTTCGAGCCAACTACCCACCTTGGCGAGTGGTATGATGGCCAAAAAGGAGACTATAAAAGTAAATTGGTAACGACAAAGAAACCAACGGTGATTACGCACAGACGAAGACAAGAGTATATTGTTCAGGCATGGTAAGGTAGAGGGCCCACTGATTCGATGACATGAGCAGAAACAAAAAACTATCAAAGGATGAGACAAACCGAGATTGGAATGCAGACGAGAAGCACGTTCAAGTCTGATTACAACAGGTAAGGACGACATCCTAGAATAAGTGATGTAGACTTACAAGAAGCGAGCATTATCGCTCGTAGACTTTGCCATACTGTTGGAGGCGGCCCAATTTTCTTCTCGGGAACCATGAGAGTGGCAGCCCTTGCACGCATTGAGGTTTTCGTTCGCTGAACGCCTTCATCAGCGGTAGCACTCCTTGGGTTCACCGCAGATGACACGCCAGATGGCCCCGGCGAAATAAGAAGTTGCGTGGAGTCGATGGCCGATTCTGAAGCACCTGCTTCTGCCACTGATATCGACGATCCGCAGTCCATGAGTTTAACCGCTGTTAGCCAACAAACTGATGACCCACTGCTGTTGGAGAGGAGTGGTCAGCGTGGTGCAACAACAGGTGAAAATAACTACCTTGATACTGTTGCGGCGAGAAGAGGGGAAAGTTGAAGAGGGGATGGGCCAAGAGGACTTGGGAGAACTTAAATAGTTTCAATGGGTTTGCTCCGCCACTGCCAATTCCGAGATGCTAGTCAAGTTCTTATGAGTGTCACGTAACAGGAGCGTCATAGACGGAAAAGGCAACCTCTGTTGTTCGATGGCACTTGGACACTCAATGAGACTCTCTTTCTTATTTTTTTTTCCTATCTGTGTGCTCTTCTTGCTGTTTTCTTTACTGCCCTTGTGGATATTTCGCAGGTGGACGCGGAGATGTCCGAAGAGGAGAGCTGTTCCATTCGAATGTTCCATGTCCACGCACGCACCGCACCATTTGGGACCCCGGTCGCGTCGTCGACTGTGTGGCACCGCCTCACCGCCAAGTGATACACGTCTGTGCTGCTGCCTAAACCCCGTGTTGTTCTCTACCAATGATGGAGATTGGCAATTCCACCTGGACTCTTCTCTCGCCGTGGGTCGAGTATTAGTATTATGATCGCGATGTGATATGTGAAAGGATGTGATACGAATCTAAGCTGTACATAGTATTACTTACTAGCCACTGGGACAGATCGAAACCAACCAACACCCCCCACGCGGAGTCCGTCAGTCTTGGATTCTTGGCACACTAACACTCGTCTTCCGAAATGAAGTCTCCCTAACGAGACTCTCACGAGCAGCAGACAGTCATTCTGCTCGTCAATATACGCGAGTATGTTTCGTCCCGGCCCATCTCGACGACAAACCAAAGTTTAAATCCATCATCCGGGGGACAACAACTTGCTAAATTTCCCGTAAGTTTCTCGAGATAAGTACGGGCTCTGGCCAGGCTCGATCGCGAGCTCGAAACGCAGCAACACGATCTATCAAGTATAACTGAGTCTCATCCACAACCGTACTCTTGGAGTCGCCAGGAATCAAGCATCTTGATAAAACCCTTGTACCACTCTACCCATTCATCACAGGACTGACTCAAGATTCCACAGATAAATTCCGGGCAGAGTCAGAGTCGGCTCGAAGAAGATTAGGAACCTCAACCTCGCGTTCGCGAGCGCTTAAAACAACGCTATGTTATCTGATTTCTGAGACGCCAGTCCGAGTCTTGACTGAGATAACATACTTTCTCCCAATACTTAGATCCGACGCGAAGCCCAATCAGATAGTCAAGTAAATCGATAAACTGATCAATAAATCATACTCGAAAGCATAACTCGAAATATATGTACACTATCACCCTCCCCTCAGGATGCTCATACGACCATTCAAATCAGTGAGGACGAAAACAAAAGATATCAAATCGCAAGGAACATACTTCCATATAAGTAGATCCCTCGCCGAAACACGAAACCATGCGTTAATAATGTTACAAAACCAGAGTATCCCAGATGTTCCCAGTGCCCGTCCTGATGGTGGTATCGATTTGCATCACGAAAAAAGTTATCCCTGGTACGCGAACGAGACAGCGCCATATAAACCGTCCTCGCGACCGAACATGCCATATCCATGCAGCACCTGAAAAACGTGGACACGTCAACGCCAAGCAACCGGAAAAGTAAACATGATGCTTACCTCCATCTTCCTAGCATGCCAGCCTACGCCGCTATTCACGTTTCCGTTCGCGTCAGCCAGGCGTTCCATCTCCTTGCGTAGTGGATGATCCGTCGGCAGCTCCCTTTTGAGTTCACCGCCTACCCAACCACTGGCCATGTCGACATACCACCCTCGGCCCCCTTTGCTCCGGATGATCCGCCATGAGCCGGCACCCGCGCCGAGACTAGCCAGCGCGGGCACGGACAGCTCAATGACACGTAGACCGGTGAGTGCCTGTGGTACGGTGGGCTTGGGGCTGAAAATGGATCGGTATGGGGGTGTGCACAGCGGACCGATGACCTTCGTGTGTAAGGCGATGGCTGCTTGCCGCGCAGACCTTCTGGGCACACTCATGGCTGTACCTACTCGGTTCCATTCAAGCTCCGGCGAAGTGGATACTAATGTCAGTACCTCCACGTTGGCGGCCTTGGTCTTGACAAACTCGGAGATAGCATCCAACTCGAGGTCGGGGATATAGGATAGACCGAGTGAGCGGAGCTTGGGCTGCGGCTTGATGACGTCTCGGAGTAGTTCCCTGGTTATCGGGGAACTGGATAGGTCGAGATACGTGAGTTCGCCACTAACAAAGCATGGGGCGAGGGTGAAGATCTCCTGGAGGTCCTCAGTGGTTAAGGGAGACGGGAATGTTCTGTCACCATAGAGCGTGAGCTCTTGGATCCGGGAAGCGGCGGGTGACTGGATGAGGAAATCTTTGATAGACTCTCCGGTCAAGCGGATGCATCGAGCAAGGGCAAGAGAGCGGAGTTTTACGGTCGAATCACCAAGCTCAGCGAGTAAGTCTGGCGTGACACGGGTAGCCGAAAGGTCAAGGTGGGTAAGAGAGGGGAATGCAAGAACAAAGGGCGTAAGAATCTGTGATTGGATAGATTTGACACCGCGGAGACAGAGACGGTGAAGCCCAGGGAACGTCAATGGCTCTTCGCGAGCGAAGCGAACAGCCAATCCTGGGCGAGAACGTCCACCACCCCACCGATCTTCGTCTTCACTCGGACTCGATTCATCGTCATGTGGAAGGAGATGAGTGTTGACAAACTCAGTGAGTGCGCTCACGAAAACGGCGCTGACGCAACCTGTCAGATCGACCGCTTCGAGGTCTTTGCAGTCTCGTCTCCTTTCACGATCTTCCTCTTCAAGATCACCGGCATCGTTCAAGTGGAGTCCCCGTCCACGGCAGGGACGGCCGCGACCACGTGATGGAGAACCGCGGAGAAATAGTTCGTTCAAAACAGGCAAGGTCAGGGCGCCATCCATATACTCAGTGGCACCAAATGTCCTGAGGTTTGGCATTTCCTACAGGGGAGTCCGTTAGCCGGGTCGCAAAAGGAACCGCCACTGACAAACCTTTAAAAGTGCCTCGACCCGCCCACCAGTGACAAAGCGGCTATGCACACCCTCCTCTACAGAACGGCGCATCCCAATGGTCCGGAAATGGTTGAAATCGATGTGCTGTACAAACCTTCCAGGACGGGTGTCGTGCAAGGTCGGAACTAGAGTTGACAAAGTAAGTATGCGACCATTTATGAAATGCGCGGTGGCGTACCGTAAACACCAGGCTCGTTCAGGTCCACGAAATTTTGAACAGCGTCGCTGATAGATCGTATAATCTTCCACCGGGCTGGACTCTTACTCTTCGCCCTGAGCCGTCGGGGACTCGGGTCACGGGAAGCGGGTGGGGAAAGCAATTCAGGAGGAATAGACCCATCTGGGCCGCTCAGAGTCTCAAGAATGGTCTCCTTCCATTTCTTCAGGGCTTCCTCATCCTGCGATGCGCCGGGTATGGTAGTACTCGCGAGAGCAACCTGTGTAGCAGCGTTGATGGATTGTTCGACAGCTAGGGCGGTATTATCCTCGACGGCTTGTTCGTCGTCACCACCGGCGATCTCTTCCATAAGCGAAAGCCAGCTTCGTGGAAGACGGACCTCGACCCTCTTCCATAACCATGGTTTGGCAGCGTCGTACCAAGCATGGTTAGTACGACAGAGATTGGCTAGAGTCCTGCGTACGACAGGCTCCGCCCAGTTAGGTGAGGGCACCGAAGAGGGTAAGGCGGTCGGAACACCATGATCTCCGAGGGAGATGGGGTCCAAGCAGGTGGCCGATGGTGGTAAACCAGCAGCGTAAATGTGTGAACAGATGGCGAAGAGGAGTTCAGGGGGGTATTGCAACACGGCAGACATGATGACGAAAAGGGTACAAGGGTAATGTGGGGCGGGTACAAGGTGAGTAGTAGAGGATCCAGTTTGTGTCGGATGATCCGGAATGTTAGGATGGATTGTACAGACTTTTTATACCTCCATTGACGGTCGGGACTTGCGAGATGAATATGTAATATGTAAAAATACAGTTTTTCCGAGCCGTGTTACATAATCCGGGGTTAGGTTCCTGTAAATTCCATGCCTGATCAAGGCACGAGAAAAAAATGCTTATTTGCGACTAGCTATAAACACTGTCCACTGGGCGTCTGCTCTAACCTTGAGCTTGCGCATGTCGAGTGACCAATAGGATTCCCTTTTTAAATCCCAGCACACCCATCGCTGAAGGCTCGTAAAAGTTGAACCGTTAAGTTTCTATTGGTTCCATGTGGTACTTTTGACCTTGGCGAACGTCGCTAAGGAGTGTAAATGCATTCGTTGTACGTTTAACCATGATGACTGTCCATGCGTGTCAATGGTTACCTCAAACAGGGTAAGATCTATGTACAGACTGAAGCCCTGAAGCCCACATTCGTTACGTCGTGGCAAAAATCGACGAGTTATGGGGCGTCGCCGCATGCCACTGCCAAGCAACGGGCCCCGAAGAAAAAAAATGAATACTCATGAGCGCTTGAGCAGTGGCAAATGAACCGTCCCTGAAAATGTCCATCTTTTTTCTCTATAGGGGATTGACAACCACTTCACTGGAAGAAACTTGTAATCAGGTTCACATGATGGTGTCTTCAATATGCACCCAGGGTTTCGCTCCACATCCTTTCAATCAAATCTCCAAAACGCACGAGTGTCACTAAAACCGTCATCTGACATGTTCATGCAACTACATACATACTTGCATCTTATGGCATCAATCTGTGGTGGGCAGAGGCACAAGATTTGTGATTCTTAATGTCCTCGGATTGACACGCTCCCACCCATGGTGACACAGACCAATGATCGTCCACCGTTGAACGTTGAACGTTGAACGTTGAGAGTCTCGTGGTCCACTTCAAAAGTCGTCAAGCGACAACGTTTGCAAGACTGTTCTGGAGGATCGATCGATCAGCGCAAGATCAGCGGGCACTCGCTTGGGAGTGCTGTCATTACGCAAATCCCATTAAATGTGTCAATATTTGCTGAAACCCAAAACCACCGGAACTCAATTCCCCGCCCCCCTTTTTTTGTGGTGAGGGCACTTTCCCTGAAATTCCCGTTTGTATTCTGCTCAGTGAACACTGAATATTGAATGAGTGGCTATGTTTGTAGATCATCGCTCCTGTTTGGACAACACATTGTTCCATTTGGATGGTTTGGATGCGATCCAGCTTCACTACGAAACGGCGGAAATAATTGTGAAACCTTTCCAGTCGTCTGGTTCTTACAGCACGTCGTCTAACGCCCATTGCACCTCTTCTCCCACTGTTGGCAAACGGCGCAAGAGTAAGCCCATCTGCAGAGCAGTCTTGTAACGTTATCGCTTGAGGACTTCGACACTTTCTGGGATGCCAGGTTTTCTCCATCAGATTTTCCTGTACGACCCCTGAATTGACCCACTTTCCGGGACTGTTCACACACGTGTGGCATCGTACCTATCGGATGCGAGGGGAACGAAACAGAGGCTCCAGTAATTGATATTTCGTGGGGAATTTTTCATGAATTCATCGCGGAGAACCAATAACGACCTCCATTGATACAAATGGCGTCTAAGGAGGAGAGGGTGATCAAAAGGCAGCAAGGTAGCATTCTCCAGGTCCATGGCACAATACATCGTGAAAGATGTGGGTAATGAAATAATCCTGTTCATGGCTTGACATAAAACTCATACTGCTGCAGCATCCAGATGAGCGAAACAGCTATTAAGAAACCGAGTCAGTGATTCCGTCGAACTCGACACGTTTGGACAACTCAACTGGACACAATCAGAGGTCCGAGGATTGGTACGTTGAATTTGGCGGTCCGGAAGATGAACAACTCGGAATTAAAATGGCCAAAAGCAATGAGGTACGTGAATAGCGTCATGTCATATACGCTAGCGCTTATTAGCCCATGGTAAATAGGTACAGGGACTACATACACTTTGTGGTGGAGATTGTAAGCTGCATAGCCGCGCACGACGGCAGACGTGAGCGTCCACACCGCGAACGTGCGTGCCTGAAGTGCAGTAACTGTGGGACAGCAATATGGTAAGCTGGCACTTTGAGAACGCAGAACTCACTGAAATCGGGATTTACACCAGCGTAAAGTCTTCGGGTCAGCTTGAGAGTTGCAAAGTTTTGGATGGTGTTGAAGATGGCCATGGTAGCTACGAAGAGCTGCCATTTAGGCAGAAGTCCTTCGGACTTTGGAAGAGCTATGTAAAGAATGGTCAGAGCCAGACTCGCGAGCTGTCAAGGAAGCATACCATCGATGAGGAACTGGACAGACTCCATGAGTGGTTTTGAACA
Organism: Chalciporus chontae; assembly: GCA_038089555.1. Lineage (NCBI taxonomy): Eukaryota > Fungi > Basidiomycota > Agaricomycetes > Boletales > Boletaceae > Chalciporus > Chalciporus chontae. The sequence goes on along the minus strand of JBBPLD010000118.1, from coordinate 32,247 downwards.
CGACGAAGTTCAAGTTGAGCGCCGATCGGTCACCAAATTGGGAGTGTGATATATTGGATTAGGTAATATTTCCTAAACGGTTTTGTGTGGAGGTAGTTTTGTCTTCTGAGTGAGCAAGTGAGCAAGCGCTGCCTTCAATTTTGACTGCTAGGGACAAGTCAAGCAGTCCTATGCCAGATACTTCGTCCTTGATATTTCCTGGTCCGTCCCGCTCAAACTCTTTGGCCAGCACAGCCAGCAGCAGCGGGGCCAGTCTGACCCGTCGCTCGCGGATCACTCGAAAACGAACACGAACGATCACCCGTCGCGATGACCAGGAAGCCGAACCTTCGGACCAGGTTCTAGACATATCAGCTGCCAATAACGCTGAACTCTCAAGCCCGGTTGCTAGCCCCTCAGCGACCCCAGATGACACTCTAGTAACCCTCCCCCGAACCGGTCCAGATGCCGACCGGAGTAGTGCTACTTTCGGGACCTTCGGTCCTCTAATAAAGGACGGGCACGATGCACCACCACTATCCACTTCACCCATTCACGCAACCTGTCAACCGGGGATACAGCCTTCATCCGCCAGCGTGGCTACCCCTCCTGCTGTAAGTTTGTCTTCGCTCTCATGAACGACATATCGCTAAAACGACCCGTGAAACAGCCAAAGGGGAAAGGAAGACACCCTGCTCGTCTAACCTCACCTCCCTCTGCATTCAAGCCTACACCAACAGATGCCGACCAGGTTCGAAGTAGCGTGCGCGACTCACTAACGACCCAGCAGTCAACAACCTCTTCTTCTGTCTATCCCATGTCCACTTTCACAGGCACCGAATCCCCACCATCCCCTTTATCTCCTGTCATACCTGAACGTGGAATTCCTCTTCCCACATTCGAGCTCGACGATCCGAAAGTGCAGGAATTCGATACAGATGACGTTTCTTATCGGCTTCAACTCCTCGTCAAGAACAACTATTTTCTTCCTCCCGCACATTCCAAACCATCACCTGCTGACTTTCCGTCACCGAATCCCAAAAAACCTCCACCCACGTTTTTGGACTTGTTTCGTGTTGGCAAACCAAAGTTGAAACCTACTAGTCCTGACACCGTGAATAGTACCAGTCCAGTTCTTCGAGTGACTTCGGATTCCACGACAGCTTCTGGTCAAGTTCCTCGAGATCACGGGAGATCGCCGCCGCAAACGTTCCGTCCTCCCCCAGGGAGTCAACATATAGCGAGGGTGGTAGTGGTTCGGGAAAAGATGCAAGACCTGGCTGCTGCGGCACGTCAAGCAGAGATTGGTTTCGGTGGACGTGACTTCCTGGTAGATCGGGAGCGTCAATCACGGAAGCCGAAACCTGCGATCTTTGATGGCATCGTCGATCCCACCGAGACGGTTGATCTGCCGCCGCCTTCTGCCAATTACCCATTAGCACTGCAGGCTTCAGCGCTTCATGGGCTTGGCATCGAAGATTCGGTTGGTGCTGCCGTTTTGGCAGAACGATTGCCTCCTCCGGGTAGTCCAGGTTCGCTGGATCCACGCGAGCATGCATGGAGAAAGGCTCTGCTTCGGGAAGCTGTTGGGCATTCTCTCAATAACTCGGTGGCAACGTCGGCGGCTTCGGGTTACTCGACGCCCTTGAAGACTCCCCTTCGTGCTATGTCGGCAGAGTCTCTCCGCCCTGAGCAGGTGATAGAGCAGCAGAGGAGGATGTTGGACCAAAAGATTCTAAGCCATCCGATCATCGACCCCTCGGACGACTACGAGTCCCCTACTCCGGCGGCGAAGTCGGTGTTGAATCCGTCGGCATTGGTCGCTGTTGTGACAGACCCAGATCTTAGGCGGTTGTCAAATCTTGCTCTCTTGAGGGCGGAAACGCCTGTTCCACATACTCCTCTTGCTCCTCCTCCTCGCCGACCGTATGGAAACCCTCAGTTCTCCCAGTCGCAGACCGATGTTTCTCCGGCCAAGCAGGAGGCCAGCCCTCAGTCACCAAGGAAGAAGCTGCGCAAGTCTATCTCGTCGCCCATGTTGTCTGAGAAGAACAGGGCGCACGGAAATATGACCCCAGGCAAAACCCCTCCTCCAGTGCCATCCCTCAGCATCTCACCAACTCCTTCAGCAATTCACCCTCTTGATCATCGGATGAGCAGACTGACCTCGATGTCTCGCTATACGACAAGTGAACATGATGACATCGTCGTTATTGATGAGCAACCGGGGAGACCATCTCTGGCATTGACCCTGCCAAGTACGGATGGTGGTCGTCCGTCTATCTCGGAGTATTCCCAGCCATCACCGACTGCTTCCGCATTCCGCGATAGATGGTCAGAGGGTTACTATTCTGCTACCTCGGGGGGTCAAAGCGCGGATTCTTCTAGGGAGTCGCCTGTTCCTCATCAACAACTTCCACGTCCATGTGCCAGGTCGCCTCCACCTAGGCCTTCTTCCTCTATTGCGGGTCACGCCTTGTCACCACCACCTCGCTCGGGTTACCTTCCTTTCCAGCCAACTTCCTCACGGATAGCCACTATCATAGCACCTTCTCGGTCAGCCTCGCAAGGCACCACCCGCTCCTTTGCATCCATTTCCACACTGTCATCTACACATCCACTTCCTCTACACTCCTTCAACGTCTCAGCGCAGAGTTTCCATTCTGCCCTCCATTCTGCGCCACCACCTTCTTCTACCACCGAGTTCTTTGATCACATACAAGCCCATGGTATGGATGATCTGGACGACTCTGACGATGGCTCGAATGAAACAGATCAAGACATCACTGCTGTTTATTCCCCACCTCATAGACCTTCGTTAATGCGGCTAGGGAATCTATCCACGCCGAACGTCGTTCCCGGGGCCAAGGAACCTTTTTATCCTTCGAGCGTCGCGGACGAATGGAGGCTGCCTGTTGGTCACACTGCGCCCAAGACCCCATACTTCGCCAGCCTCAAAGCTGAACCTGAGTCCCTAACGCATCTCACACTTTCTCAACATTCTCGGGAACGTCTGTCTAGCGAGGCATCTTCGCCCGGTCGACGACCATCGACAGCAGGCTCTGAGAACGTGCGGCGGTGGCAAAGTGATCAACAGACTTTCCAAGAGTCATCGAAAAGATTAGATGGTTTGCTTATCCGGCATATGCAGGCAGAAAAGGACACGATGAAGAGGATTGCTCAAACTGCAAAAGTAGCGAAACCATAACATTTTTTTTCGTTTTACTCTACGAGATCTTACTTTTTCTTACTTATCGTGCATCTGGCACGTTTGCGATTCGACATACCCGATTATGGTCCCACTATTTTTTTCTTGCTTCACATTGCTTGTAATTGGCATGCACATGATTAATTGATAGTTTTCTTGGTTTTCGGTCGAGGAAGAATAGTATGTTCTAGCGTTGTGTTCTGCTGTGAAACTCCTGTGTCTGCACGTGAAGGCAGCCAGTGCCGCGTTCTGACTCCGCTCCCCAAGGAATTGACATGGTCGCAGCCGGCAGTGCAGCCCTGTCCTTGTACTGTGGATCCAACTGTTTCTTTACCTCCAAGAAACGTATAACGACAGACTGAGATATGATGGACAAGATCCACGAAACTCACAGACAACCTTACTCCTGGCATCAGGTGTGTACCATCCCACTTCCTGTGGCGTAACCCTCTCCGCTGACGGATATCCCAGTCGCATGATCAGGTGAAACCATTTCCGAAATCTGTTGGCAGTCGTTTGTCCTGATCGAATATGGACTATATAGGCGACCGTGCTCCTTCTCGTACCATACGAAACGTCGAAAGAGGACGTCGTCGTGCGTATTCCTTTTTCCCGACACTCTCACGTGTCTCGTGAGCTCCTCTTTCGCAGGTGGTGATAGAGCGTGATTACCTTTTGGCCGGAGTGAGAGGGCAACAACCGGTGGTCAAGGTATGTCCACATGCCCCTCTTCTTAGCACCACATGGGCCGGTTTTGGGTCTGACACCGACGCTGACGTCGGCACATCACATAGGGAAGACTTTACGGAACTGTTGACGTTGCCAACTCGGCGTGGCAACTCGAGCCTCGAACATCGAGGCTCTCCGCCCGAGAGCGCACGACGTCGACTATATCGACGACATCCACTCAGTCATCTTATGCCTTTGTCTCGGACCCGGAGATCTCAAGTAGCTTTGCCGCCTCGCTCGAAAGTGGACAAACTTCGGATGCAGAAGAAGTCGGGACGATTTCACCTGGGATTTCACCTGGGATCGTATCACCGGCTTCGTCTGGGGACGAACGGGCCGGGTCGGGGTATCATGCGAGGTCAGGAACGGGAGCGTCGGGTGCCGTATCCCCAGCGATACAACCTCATGCGTTATCGTCATTTTCGTCTCTCGAGTCGTTGCCTTCGCCTTCGGGAAGATTGTTGACGTTGCATTTGGAGAAGGAACAGTCGATTATATGGCCGTCGCTCATTGTGGGACCTGTACCACGGGAACTGTCTCCAGCTGCACCTATGCCTGCTGTGCTGGATAATGATGCGGAAGGGAAGTATAATATGGACCCTACGAGTCTGGTGTTGTATGCCATCGAGTTGTTTGACATCAGAAAGGATAGGGAGGAGGCGTTTGAATGCTTCGTGTAAGTTCTCCCTTCTGACATTTGGTTGCTCAGGAGTTGATTCGCTTTTCGTAGACGAGCTTGGCATCAAGCACATCTACCTTCTGCCACGATGAAACTCGTCACAAACTACCTTCTCGTCCACATACCGCTGAGCGTCATCGAAGCTGAAGAAGCCAAACAAAGAGGAACGATTTCGTACTACCTACACTGCATCGGCGGCCGCACTGGACTAGGACAACTATTCCTGGAAGCCGGACTCCTTCATCTTGAAGGTGCAGCTTCCATCCTTCTTTCAACCTCTCACTCGACCCTCTCTTCTATTCGGGTGCCTCCTCCGCCTCAGCCCAGTGAAGGCGGTGCGGAAGCATGGAGGAGAGACAGGGAGATGGCGAGTCGATACTTTGATCGTGCGCGCGTCTTCCACCCCGAACTCGACGTCCCTGTCATCCCCGACGACGGATCTGGTCAATCTAGATTCGGAAACACACACGAACTGGAGATGCCATCTATCGAGATCCACCCATCTGCGCCCGAAAGCATTTATTCTGGTGAAGACTCGATCTACTCGGAGCAAGAAGTGATGTTGAGAAAGAGAAGACAAAAAAAGGAGGAACTTATTTTTTTGGATGACGTCAAGGGAAAGGAAGATATCGAGAATGCCTGGTATTTTTATGTTCCCAGTCTGGTTGGTGCTGGGACGGCGTTGCTCGTCGTTGGCGTGATTGGTGCGTTGAGTTTTTCGTCGTGGAGACGAACCCAGGGCTCTTGAATCATGATGAAAAAAAGCACACGGTGGAGATGAATTTCGAAGTGGGTGGGATTAGGATTATCTGTAAGCTTTACTCGACGATGGTACATATATCTTTTTTTGCTGTGTTAGAGTTTTTGTTATGCTGTCGTACGCTCCCGCTCTATTGTGCATAATCTACCTGGCCATCATGATGTGCTCGGGCCCGATAATGGAGGAGAATGTTGGTATCAGACTGTTCGGTTTGACTTGGGGAGCCAATTTAAAGTCGTGTGAGGCCTAGTTACTTATAGCTCATTGTGTACTCATCAACTCGCGGGGCGCCGCGACCCTTGGGACAAAGTTCCCGGTATCAGATTTCGGGGGGTAGGGTAACAGCCCGAGGAAATCACACAATCTCACACAATGATGCGGGAGCAGAAAGCATTGCCCGCAGTCAGGGATAACCGGTACCGTAACATTAATCATCGATCAATGGGAGCCGTCCCCGAGTCTGAGAGTAACACGCAAGTACAGTTGTCAGAATCCATACGGTTGCGATAAGGTGTGATACATTTAGGCTGTGTGTGAACCACTCAGTAAGAGAATGATTCTGCAGCCGTTTTTCATACCTCGCCCACCACGGAATTACTTATCTGGCCTGGGAGCGGTGAAAAGATAAAGAGGGGAGAAAGTTTACCTTGCAAAAGGAACTCCTTCCGGTCTAAACTTGAGGAGACACATCGTGAATGAGGTCTTGCGTATTTGCCGGAAGGAAGCGTCAAAGCACTGCTATGTACCATCGAGATAAACAATTCTGAGGGGGCCGAGTTGCCGCAAAGCGTTACCGCGTCCGCCCTTGCAAGAAGAAGAAAATGCGTGTTCAGGATCGGTAGCTACTCACGTCCAAGTTGGACCTGTTGGAATCTCATGAGAAGACGGTCCTTTAAGAATGATCCCTAGAAGGGTGATAAGCCCTTCAATAAATGGTGACGTGGAGGTTAAAAAGTGTGGACACCTACCATCGCGTGTTTGGCGACCGCTCAAGCAGTGAGAGTACTGTCTCAAACACAAGATGGTCGGTGGGGTTGTCAAAGCTTGGAGATGTGGAAGACGGAGTAATGGTGCATTGATGCTTGGTTGGCGAGGGCATATGACCGGGGAGTGTCACCAAACGTTTGAGGGCCACATCGAGGACCACAAAACCACGGCCCACTGGCAACAGTCAGAGCGGTTCAGCTCTTGATTAAGCCACGCATCATGATGTACTCATGGGGCCAGACCAGGCTCTAGTGTGACTAGAAAGGTTGACTGTGCTATCGGATCGAATGATTCAATGAAATCGTCAGGCCTTCCTCCAACTTCACTTTCCAGATACAGAATTCGAGGCTGTCAAACAGGGTTGTAGTTTTATGAACTCGATTTGAGAGAGTTCACTGCAAAAAGGTGGAACGAAAACGGTAATCGACCTTGTCTAACAACCGTCATGCCGTCGACGTGGTCAAGAGCTGGCTCGCTTCCTTCAGACCGTATTCGACCACAACAATCTACACCGCCCCCCAGACAACAGAATAAAGGCAAAGGAAGGGCAGCAACACCAGAACCACCCAGGAGCGGAGCTGTCCGCATACTTGAATCACGCCTCGATGGTGTACGTAGGACGTCTGGTCAAGTGAAAGACCCCAAAGGAGGATGTTTTTGTCAAGGTGAGTGATCTGTACCACTTATGCGAGATCCATTGAGACGAGGCGTGCCAACCAGCACGAGAACACGATCTCTCGAGCTATGTTCCGATCTGTCGTCAGTGCGGCTTGATCTTATGCACTCTCAACACACCCTACTACGCATGTCCACATTGCGGGGGACCACTGTTGGACGAATCACAACGTGCGGAGTTGATCGTACAGCTCGAGGACGATCTGCGAGAACAACTCAAGAGGGAGGGAGCGGAGCGGCAGCATGCGATCGACCTGGCGCGTGCTGCGGAAGGAGACTTCCCTGTTCTCCCTGGGTCGCAGCCACAACGAGCTTTACCCGCATCCCAAGCGCCACAGGCAACTCGTACGGTGTTATCGCTGAACACACAGACGAAGAAAGTGAAGGTGTCTTCATATACGAGTACGCCGGCGACATCCAGGCCAGCTTCACATGGCAGTGCACATAGTGCAGACGTGCCGGAGAACGCGGAGAGAAGGGTGCCGGCGCCACCGGCAGAGGTGAGCTATGTGAAGGAACCTGGGGATCCGAGTCGACCGTGGAGGAATGTGAAGGCTGGAGATGTGCGCTATGTGGCTCCACCGGTTGAGAGAGGTGAAGTGGGTACGTCGACGAGCAGGCGGAAGAAGAAAGGTGGGGAACACGCTGGATGATTGATTCGGATCGCACCGATGGTATACAAGACGTGGTGATGGGACTGTTACGGTTACTCTATCCACACAGAACGATTCAGAAGACTCGATCACGACAGTTCAACCCTCGTATCTCATTTAGGACGATGTGACGGGGAGATAGTGGAGTGTGGGGTTTGGGGTTATTTTGCAAACCCCAAACCGTTCACTTCTCCATTTCTCGCGCTCCACATGAACCTTGTTGACAGCTTCAAGAGCATTGGTGCAAACCCTCGCACAGCTTGAATTGCCAACAGCAACCAATTCGTGCGTGTGACTAAAGGGCCTTTTCGTTTATAGTCTTCACACCAACTTTACTCCGTGCACTTCGACCGATTCTCTCGGGGAGAGAGACCACACGTCCCCGTGTGGCTCTGCATCGGAACGAAAAAGTGGGAACGAAAAAGTCACCTAGACCATCGAAAGAGGCCAGGTGCGCCGGCTCCTTGGTGGGAGCAGTCACTGCTGGCGTCTAGCTGATTGGAAACCTCCCCTTCTCCACCCTCGTTCACACCTTACGCTACCAGCCTTGCGTTGGATCCCGCCTCACACACCCTTTCCGGTCACTGTGATGCTTACTCCCTTCGTTTGTTACAGCTGGAGGTTTCCCTAAACAGCCCTTGGAAGGGCGGCGGTCGGGGTAGCGGTTAAGCCCCCTGATGTGAGAGCTATCGCAGGCTCCAAACCGCTGCCTACCCCCGCCCCCTCCCTGTCGCTGCACGTATTGTGCTGAGTACAGCCTCCCCTATCGTGCGGTCCAGATCTTCGGAGAGGGACGTCTGACAGACGTTACAAACAGGATCGACAGCCCTCAGCGCTCTCTCTCGTTCACGGACTAAGAATCGGGTAGCTCGCTGCGAACCCAACTCTCTTATCGTTATCGCTGGTCCTCCGCTGAGTCAGCAATGCCTCCCGAAGTAGCCCCAAGATCCATTCTGATTACTACACTGTGCCGAGAACGATGGCGAACAAGGCGTTCGGATGTATGTAATTCCCCCAAACGTTGGTGGAAGCGAGCCTTGATATATATGTATCACCAAGGCTGCGCCGTTGTTTCTCCATCCCCACGCTTCTCCCGAGCCATTCTGAATTTGAGCGACGCTGACCATGGCTGCGATGACGATGCAGACGTTTACCAGAGAACAGGTGTCAAAGGTGCGTGGTCAGACGTGTCGGGAGATTAGGCGCTGACGGAGGTCGTGGTGAGCTAGCATAACAAGGCAGATGATCTGGTAAGTCTACGTCGTCTCGTCTCGGAGAGATGTTTTTTTTTTCAATGTACTTTGTTCTATTGGCAGTGGGTTATCATCGACAGCAAAGTGTACGACCTATCTCGGTTCAAAGACCTCCATCCCGGAGGTATCTCTGTCCTCCTCGAAGACGGTATCCGTACGTCCCATCCCCATCCCACTTTTCAAAGTGGATATACACGTAACGATGAACTCAAACAATCACCGATATATAGCCGGTCAAGATGCTACCGATACCTTTTATGGTCTTCACAAACACGAGGTTCTCAAGCGTCCTCAATATGCGAGATTACATATCGGCACGATCGAGGGAGAGAAGAGCGTGATCACATCCGGAGAGATTGGTGAACTCAGTCGAGTCCCATATGCTGAGCCCACTTGGTTGAGTTCTGGGTTCCACAGTCCTTATTACAAAGAGGTGAGTCTCTTCCCCGACTCTCCCGTTGCCAAGTCGAGATGTGATTGTGACGACGGAACCGCGTTCATATCGGACGTAGAGTCATCGGAAGCTTCAAATGGCGCTAAGGAAATTTGTGGATGAAGTGATTAAACCCGAGGCAATGGTAAACGCGTTCGTCATCTTGAACCAAAAAAAGTAGGGGGGTTCATTCGGACATGTTCTAGGTTCACGAGGAAAACGGGAAACGAATCAGTCAAGGAGTCCTCGATGCGCTCGCGTTCGTTTTATTCCTTGGTCTTCCCTATGCATTGAAGTTGAAATTGACGCGAAATAGGGAGTACAATATTATCGCCATGAGAATGGGACCTGGGAGTCATCTGAAGGGTCGCAAACTCATGGGTGGGGTGGTTTCACCCGAGGAGTTTGACTGTTTTCATGATGTAACGTGCAATGGTACTTCCTTTTCTGATCACGTCGTCCCTAATCCCTGCGACAGTTGGTCATCCAGCAAGAAATGACACGGCAAGCGCAACGTGGCTACGGTGACGGTGAGTCTATCCCCTCTAGTATGCCCTTCATCATCCCCAATCACACACACATGACATTCGTAGGTCTGCTGAGCGGTGCCCTTATCGGTCTTCCGCCCGTCATTCACTTTGGAACGCCAGAAGTCAAAGCGAAAATCGTTCCCGAAGTGCTTGGTGGGAAAAAGTTCATTTGTCTCGCTGTCAGTGAGGCATTTGCTGGAAGTGATGTTGCGGGGATGCGAACGCGTGCTACCAAAACGCCGGATGGAAAGTTTTGGATCATCAACGGAACGAAGAAGTGGATCACCAATGGGACGTGAGTTAGCTTTATTGGATATATATGTCGTGCGAGGGTACTGAACATATGTAGATTCGCGGATTAGTAGGTCATCTTCGTGTGCGGGGGAGAGGGGGAGGAAATTTAGATCTGACTTTTTTTTTTCTGATAGTTTCGCTGTAGCCTGCAAAACCCAAGTGCGCGAATCTCCAGAATTGTTTTTTTTTTTCTTGTGAATCTGAAGCTAATGCATTCAACAGAAAAAAGGACACACTCTCATCCTAGTCGAACGTGGGGAAGGTGTCGAAACGAAGGCTATCAAAACGATGTATTCCGCAGCTGCAGGAACCGCGTACGTCACTTTTGATAACGTCAAAGTGCCCGTCCAGAACACGCTCGGGGTGGAAGGCGAGGGCATGTTCGTCATACTCTCGTGAGTGGCTCGTTTTGATCTTCGTGTCGTCATCTCAAGGTATATAACGTCATGCGTAAAGGAACTTCAATCATGAACGTTGGGCGATGTGTGCCAACGTAGTTGCTTCGCAACGGTTGATCATCGAGGACGTATTCAAGTATGTTGATACTTCCACCTCTGGTTTCCGTCTGCTCATCACCGCAACTGAATTTGAAAAAACAAGATGGATGACTCAACGTCAAGTATTTGGAAAATCACTTTCTTCCCAACCCGTGATCAGGTCCAAAGTGGCAGCCATGATCGCGCGTTCGGAAAGTTGTCAGAGTTGGCTCGAGAATATTACGCTTCAGATGTGTAACATGGTCCGTCTCTTTCCTTTTCTTCCTTTCCTTTCCTTTCCGTGATGACGAATGCTTTTTTTATTTTATTACGGATAACTTAGTCGTACAAGGAACAAGCACGAAAGTTAGCAGGGTGAGCTTAATGCGCGGCGCATCCGAAGGGAGACGGAGACGCTAAACGATGACGACGTTTAGTCCGATCGCCTTGTTAAAATCCTATTCGACAAAGTGTGCGCAAGACGCTGCGAGGGATGCAGTTCAGATATTTGGTGGGAGGGGTATCACTAAGAGTGGCATGGGACAATTCATTGAACAGGTAAACACTCCTTCCCCTCCCCCCTTTTTTTTTGCGTTGACAAGGGTTGGTTGACGTATCGTATCGTATCATTGTAGGCTTATAGAGGGTCACCGTTCGATTCGATCCTTGGAGGTGGTGAGTGGCGTCGTCGCAGTGAATGGGAGCGTTGTTTTTTTTTCTGATCGTTTTCGTTTTCGTTTTTTTTTGCGATAGCGGAGGACGTGCTGGGTGATTTGGGGGTTAGACAGGCTATGAAGGACATGCCCAAAAACGTTCGGCTTTGAGTGTACCTGGACTTGGGATCGTTGAATCGTGCATGATGATGTCGGTACAGGAGAGATGGAGAGAGTGTTAACTGGCGCGCGCATTCTCACACGTTCTAGAGTATTCTTTCTTGTAGTGACGGACCCACTTGCGCTCGTCGGGAGCTTTCAAGCGAGGGATGGATGCAACGGACTGTTTTGCCTGAATGGGGGGTTCGATGAGTAGGAAGACTTTAGCGGCTGCTGGTTCATCAAACGTGCAGATCTATAGCGTTTGTATGCATCGGGATTAGACCCGGCACGTTGGACACTGTATACATTTGCCAGCAAGGTATTAAACAAAGCATCATGCGCCTCAGCACTCAGTTGCGAAGCCCAACGTTTGCGACAGTTCTACCACTCTGTGTTCTCCATCCGAACCAACCCAGCAGGACGTCCTTGGCGAAAATCTCTCCGAAACCAAGCATGACACCGTTGATGAACGGAAGGAGGAGATTGATAGTAAGGGAAGATAGTATGAGGGACGTTCGTGTCCGTGGAGCGACTCTGTTGTCCATGATGGAGGGGATCGTGGAAGACGCGGTGGGTGCTGGACCGTGTTGGAGAGGGGGATTTCGTTGGGGCTCGGAAGATGCAGGGACGGAAGCGAGAACGGCGCGTTGTTGTGGGGATGGAGACTGTGGTGCTGAGGCTTCGGGGAAGGACATGGAAGGGTACGAAGACGTTTGTGAGGACGAGATATGCTCCCATCGGTGTTCCGGCGATCCACTCTCTGTCTTTCCATGCAGCACCTCCTGCTCCTCATTCTGTTCCTGCTCTTGTTTCTCCTCCTCATGTTGAACATGTTCAATCGACCCAAGAGAAGAAGCCACAGACGCAGAGAGCGAGCTCGTGACGGTGTCGGTCGCAGCCTTTGAGTCAGTGGTGATATGTTGACCGAGCGAGTCCCAAGTTTCAGGGGGTTGACCGTGAGCGTTTCGTTCTTCTTCTTCGCGCAAACGGATGGCTTCCCATTTGGCACGGGTGAGTTCGGCTTGGTTACGTGTGGAGGCGGATTGGGAACGCCATTCGTCGAGGTGGGCGTCGTAGGCTGCTTGCCAGTTGTCTTCCTCGGTGGGAGGGGCAGAAGGGGCAGGGGTTGGGTCTGGGGCGGGTGTAGAGGTGGACGTGGATGGAGGACTGAGTGGGACGTCGGCTGGTTCGAAGGGACGGTGGAGAGCAGCCTAAGGAAAGTGAGTGTAGGGACAGAAAAAGAGAGAGTGGATATACCTCTAAGATATTATTCTCTTCAATTAAAGAGTCAGCCATCGAGTCACGTCCCGAGTTTTCCTTTCCTCTTCCTCGTCGTCGTTTCTCGCAATTTCTTCAAATTCACAATCTCACGAGAGCACGTGATTAGCAAAGTACTACACCTTCCTCATTTGGCGACAGGAGAGACGGAGGAAGAGATCGACGTCATCGTTTCTGACGTCGTGGATGACTTAATCACCTTCCACAGTATATAGGGAGCGACCTCCCTCTCTTCCCGCCTTTCCACTCTCAAAAGCATCAACCACAACCTTTATATCAATGGCGAGCTCGTCTTTATTCTCTCAATGTCGTCGCTGACGGTCGTCGGATAGGCTGAAACCGCTCAACCTCAGTACCAGGTAGAATATCTTGGCTAGGAGGTATCCTCGCACAGACTGACGCCCATAATTCGTCTAGAAAGGAGACAGGATCGAGTATCGACCCGTCGGCGGGGCGCACGACAATGTTTCACATAGCCGCGGGGAGATCGTAGACGTTAATGCAAACGGTGACGTGAGTAGATGCACACGTTTGTAGGACGCTTTGTGACGGTTTTCTTTCCAGGACGTCAAGTACTCTATCAAGAACGATAAGACGGGAAAGACGACTAGTTATCATGTGAGCGTGTGTCCTTTCGGCGGATGTTCCTTGGGTCGCTGATGGTGCTTCTAGTCCAAGAACATTGTCAAGAAGATCGAGGCTTCAGCCGAGTAGGTCTCGTGAACTGTGGACCGTGGTTGTGATAGATTAGTTTGGTGTACTTTTTTTATCATCGACGCAGCGAGCGTCTATATGCTACCGTTTGATTCAGGGGCTTGGTTCCATGAATGAACCTTGCACAGCCACCTTTGCCTTAAGCTTCACTGTTGGTAATAGTATTCGACTAACCCACTGCAGGCAGCTAGCTCAAGCAATGGCGTCTCCGCCAACCATAGCGCGCTCTGAGCAGCCCCACTTGGTTTCACTGGTGCTACAATCCAAGAAAGCTCTTCAGCATGGCGAACAACTCTGCTCAAGGGCAAACTTCCTCACGAATGCCTCTGCTCAGTGTGCAGTGGACGTGCTCGCTCTCGACGCCAAGGTAAAGTGGATCAGCGAAGCTGTCATCGAACAGCTCAAGGTATGTCCCAGTCGTTCATCACGACAATTCACCTCGTGGTCTCATTCTCATACGCTCTACAGCTAGCTGCCAGCGTGGCGAAGAGCATCGAACATAAACGTGCCCAGCTCGACAGACGAATCCGGGTACGTCCCTACCAACACCCACCAACTCTCGACATATCTCACCCAACATCATCCTCAGGAATGGGACGCAGTCCGTTCAGAGCGTACATCCGCCCTCGACTCTATCCTCGAATCCCTCGGCAGCCAACTCGTTCCTTCAGGTTTCCACCAAACCTCGTCCGACTCGTCGTTATTTGGAAGCCAACCCTCGCTCGACAAGGACAGACCGAACGGTCTGATCGACCTTACTCAAAGCCCCTCTGCCACCGTCCGAGAGAACGCGCTCGAGAGAACGAAGTCGAGGAAGAACGTCGATAGGACGACGTGGAAGACTTTGAGGGATTTCGTGGATGAGAGCGCGATCGAGCAGGTGTTGGAATCTGTGGAGAGTGATCGAATGAGATTGGACGTGCGTGTTTTTTGTTTTTCGTTGGTCCTTTTTTTTTGGGATGTTTGGGTTGACGTGAGGGGGTGTGCGATGATAGGACGTCATATCAGCGACGTATGACTATTCGGATACGCTCTCGGCCACCGTGACCTCCATTGGCGACTCGTTGCCCATCTCGAACCCGCCTCCTATCGAGCCTTCATTGGTCGCGCAGGAGAAGACGACGACGGGTATGGCGAGGCATCTTGAAAGTCTAGCATCGCATTACGACCAAATGGCGATCGCACTTCATGACAGTGAAGCTGGGGTATCGCCTTCCGAAGATGAGATGCAAGGTAAGGAACAAATGATTTTCATCTCACAGTTGCGGTTCGAGACACTGCGCAGCTATGCATAGAGACACGGACGAACTACCCGCTATCATGATCGAACTGGAGACGGACGTTGAATCTATTCAAGACGCTCAGTGAGTGGTCAGTCGATCTTTGTGGAAGAGGATTGGTGAATGTCATGTCATGTCGGGTTTTTTTTTGTCAGTGAGAAACTTGTGCTTGCTAGAACCGATGCACGAGAACAGCTAGATGCGAGTCGTAGCACGTTAGACGATCTAGACGAACTCGGAGAGATCATGTCAGATATGCTTCAGAAACAACAGGAAGTCGAGGTGCGTTTCCGTGAACATTTCCCGTATATACATCCTCAACACATCACCCGATCACAGACCGACTGTGAAGATCTTTTGGAAGGCCTCCAACAACGATTGCTCGTCGTCGAAGATCTACACCATAGATTCGTGCAATATCAAATATCGTTCAACAAACTCCTCGTCGAAATCGCGAGAAGACGACAATACCGTGAAGCCGCTGAGCAGATCGTTCAAGGTATGATGGTACAACTCGATGCCATGTCCCAAGGTGCGCTAAAACCATCGATCCCGCACTCGATCCCGTAAGCTGTTTCACGCTGACAACCACACACCCCCCCACTGCAGAGGAACGTCAAATGCGAGAGGATTTCAACGTAGAACATGGAGCTCATATACCAGCTGATATATGTCTCTGTATCGAGAACCCGCCGACACGATGGGAAGTCCTTCCTTGGGCTGGTGATGCGATGGAGTCTCTCCCTGAGATCGATCCGGATTTGTTGATGCAGGTGAGTCTTTTGGGCCGGTTTGTTTGGTTGTGGGGCACTGATGATTGACGGATTGGATCGGTTTCTGTGGTTGGGTGTAGGCGAGAGAGAGATTGGTAGGTGGGGAGATGTTTCCGGGGAGTGATAGCGTGTAGCCTATTAGAAGAGGGATGTAATGGAAGAGAAGAAGATCCGGATTCAGTGTGGTTTCGTGATGTGGGGTTGGGAAAGCTTGGTCTTGTAAGACCCAGCAAGTTCCTTCCAGGTTTTCTTACCTGCACCAGTACGCTGCAATTGATTGCAGCTGGAAGCGTATGTCTCGCAATTCCGAATCGCTACTGATGGTCAATGCCACAAAGTACTGGTACTACGCGTGCTGGGTATTGCTAACGAAGATGAAGAAATGCTCTAAATGCTACAGAAGCGTGTGATGGCTCCAGGGGGGACGGAGCATGAAGAAGGGTAGATGGAAGACGATACGGTGTTCATATGTCCTAGTTAAAAGTTATATATATGATTCAGACCGCCTTCAATGTACCCTTGACCCAGTCACTCTCCGTTGCGAGACTCAAAGTACTCCTCGAAGGCGATGCCGTCACCGTCCTCGTCAACGAACGAAGGCCGAGTCTGATCCCTCGCGAAATCTGCACACACACACAGTGCACACAAGTCGAACGTTTCGGAATCCACGTACATATCCCCCACGTGCTCAGTACTTATTTTCTCAACAAACAAGCAAGCGGAAAACATACCATGTCAATCTCTAAATTAGGTTCTAATCCCTGATCACAGTGACTCGAAGCAGCTTCGTGGACCGTCATCTGCACGCCGACGGATCTGTAGATCGTCGGCTGAGTCGTCGTCGGTCTGTTATCGTTTGGTCGTCCTCCTCCGGCAGCGGATAGAGGCATGTCGAGTTCGGCCACGCTGGGGTTGTGTTTTTCAGTACCGTGGATGGTTAACCTGACGTTGAGCGTCGTAAGTAGGCAATTGGCATATCTGTGCCAAGTATCCGATCAATAATGACCAATTTCAGGAAGGGGGGAGGGGGATGGGGTCATTGAAATATTCCTTACAGCTTCGATAGTGGATAGAACCTGGGTGTAGCGTCATGAATTAGCTTCAGCCTGAGCAAGATGATGTACCGGAGGGCGTGTAAAAAAAAAAACTTACACTGCATGATGAGCGATCCCTAGCGTCTGTGCGAGAGTGAATTCGAGAATCGTCGCGACTACGGTCACTAAACCAGTCTCGATCGTCGTCTTGACAAGTCTCCGAACGAGTGTTTGAGTAGCCCGAGATTGTGATCCTGCACCGTTACAGAACAGCTATATGTACCACACACACACACACACACACAGGCTCGCGTCGTGAGTCATGGCATCTAGTGGTTGCAGCAGTGACCCGGGATACCACCCCAAAGGTATTGCTGAAGAAATGAGACTCACGAGTTGTGCAGTACGAACTGTGAAGAGGATATCACACGCAGCGCTGATGATCAACCAAGTCTTTCGAGTTCGTTTCTCAGCTCTCGGATTCCCGTGGTAAACGGATAAAAGAATGAACGACTCACGACTGCTCCATCTCTATCAAAGACTCCCAAGTCTGGATCGTTTGTACCCTGCGTTTGTATATAAAATTCGTCAGAATATCAAACAACTCGCCGAAGCGTCGTGAAGGAGTTACCAAGATGCCTCCCGTGATCAATAACACGCATTGGGCTGACGAGATCTAGATTGAGGGGTAGTCGACTCCGGTCTGCAAAGAGTGTGAAGGAGATGAACGGACCGTCATCACTGCCATTGGAATCCAAATCGACCTCCCGAGAACCCAGATTCTCCATGCAAAGAAACCTTGGACTATAGATGATGCTGAAGAAATCAGCATCTCAGCATCAGTATTCTGAGAGGAACGAGACCGCTTACACAACCCGGTGAGCGCACACAGCATCTGGAAAGCCCACGTAGAGAGTGGATCGGACATGGGTATCCCATTGACGACGTAGTTTCTCTGCCCGGTGATGAGACACGATAGACATCGTATGTTTGCCCCATATATCATGCTATACACGACCAAAACGCTATTCACTACTTCCAGAAAGAAGACTGTGAATACTGTTCATCAAATGTTTCTCGATCAGTATGGTACAGGACGAGAAGCAGTTTACAATGGCTCACCCGCGATTTGGAGCAGGTAGTGATCGTGACGGAAGCGCGTCGCGTATATGACTAGCGAGGCATGACACGAAATCAGCCTAAAGGGGAATTCTATATGATGGCGCATCACTGACAAACTTGAATAGTGAGGATACCGAGGAACCCAAAGTTCAACAGGTAACCGAGTCCCTGGATGAAAGAAATAGACGGAGTCCAGGCGAGCCACCAAACGTGAGCGGACATGACACTCACTAACGAACTATCACTGCAAAGGCAAGGGACTAAGTGTCCGTCCGTCGGCCAATGAATCGTATACAGAACACTCACGAGACCTCAATTGGAACTAGGACTGCATATTGATCAAAAGAAGCGCGCTCCAGACTGGGGGGTGATGCATGGTTTTCATTTTAGATCAGTTGCCTGAATCAGAAGTTATTTAGACTAAACGCACGGCGCAAACATTATTGGATGGTGCGGCCCGTGCGGGGCATCAAACCGCCAGCGTAACTGGTGGGCGGGGAGTGGGGTACCATTGACGCTACTCCGAGTCCGAGCTTTTTATGAGGATCTCTCCGAGACCCCAGATGGCGGCAGAAAGTTCAATAGCTGGCGCCAAGTGCTCCAAAGGTTCATGTTCGTCCAAACATAGCTCCAGGGGTCATGAGAATTCTGTCAAGTAAGGTCTTGAGTAAGGTACAAACAGTTACTAACGTTAATGTCCTGGATTCTCCGTACCTTGAGTGGCCCCGGGACTATAAAATACGCACGAATCACCCCAACAGCCCAGCTGTTTCTTACAAGACCCAAGGGAGAGGTATTAAGGCTCATATGTTTAACTTGAACGCTCACAGACCGGTGAGACAGCGCCGTGGGCACTCGCGATCGTGAGACCAAATGGAGACACAAGCTAACAAAACCGGCTGTGTCGGGATCCTGCCCGCAGACCGGAATGACAAGAAGACAATGGCGTGATATGTTACGGATGATTAAGTCAACCCGCTGAATTCGGAGACTGAGGCGAGTGAAAGTTGGTACGATCGAGCCAGGAGCTCAATCCCGCAAGCAGCCACGCGAAACGACGAGGAAACGTGATATATTTGTCCGATTTCATCGCATGTATCGTTTAAATGTTTAACGGCATGCAACTTACAGTAAATTCGAAAGTCACTGGTTCCTCGACGATGAGCATCATGACGAAATGCCATATCGCGGCCGAGGGCTGCAGTTATACAGCCGAGATCCTATCCACCTTTGCGTCGACGATGTGAGCGCATCTGGGATGCACCAGAACCTTTGGGGTTCACAGCTTCAGTCTGTGCGCCGGAAATCTATCCTTGTGACATATTGATCGGGAGAATAGGTCAAGGAGTACTTGGAGAGATGCGACTCGGATGGGAGGTGAGTACGTGAGTATCTGATAAAGATATGCAGGTATGCAGCGAGCTTCAACGTTTCAACTTGAAGCAGGGGAGGTGATGCAGCGACCAAATAATTAAGCCATCGAAGACGTGGATGTATGTCAACTTAAAGTTCGGAATGGGGTGGTGGGCAACCTTAAACTTGATAAGTATACCTCCAGTGCACGGCCAATGAGATCGAGAGGTGCTGCCGAAGAGCAAGAAAAACAAAATTACACCCTGGATAAACAATGTGCGACTGAATCATGAGAGGCCTCGCTTCTTTAGACCTGATCAGCCATATTTCGGACTGACTTACACGAGAAACTTTGAAAGCATATTGGAAACTGTTGAAAAGCAGGAGTCATTTTGGCCTTGGGAGTTTGCTCTAGAGATGACAGTGTTATGTTTACAGAGTGCTGGCACAAAGCATGCGGCGAAGGACCGCTGTCGACACCATAGCCTGAGGTAAAAGCGAGATCGAGCTGATAATCCATGCGTTGAGATCGGGAATCTTGTGACCTCGAGCTGTTGGACGGGTGAGAAACGTTCTCAAAGAACTCCGGATCGCGCGGAGCTAGTCTCCCGTAGGCACACCGAAGATTGAATACCTATCGCCTTAGCGTGGCCTCAAGGGTGAGCATTGAGTACTGAGGACTGAGGACTGAGGACTGAGTTTTGAGGCCGGGGAAAACGCACGCCAAAGGACGCTGGACTTTATATAAATAATCGATAGTGTACGTGGTAGTGACTGCCCTGAATGATGGTCTGCAAGGGTCGAGCCCTCGCGGCGGCGTACTCATACCTTCTTACGCAGCTCTGCACACCACCAAATGGGACGTGAGGTCTCGACCGTCACAATGGGCTCATCGGGGAGTAAGTGATTGGAGGTGGACATCAAGCCGTCGAATGATGATTTCCTACCATCTTCAGACATGGGATTAGTCAAAGT
This sequence comes from Chalciporus chontae, assembly GCA_038089555.1. Lineage (NCBI taxonomy): Eukaryota > Fungi > Basidiomycota > Agaricomycetes > Boletales > Boletaceae > Chalciporus > Chalciporus chontae. Next base: position 12,247 of record JBBPLD010000118.1, on the reverse strand, counting down.
TATCAAGGCAGCCAGTTCTTTACCCAAGTTCCACCGAAGGCCTGATGTCCACAATATAGTAGAATCCACACCAACGGGCAAGAGACCGCAGGTCGGGCCCAGAACCTCATGGTCAATGTATAGTCGATGCTGTCCCTAGATACACGTCATGTCGATCGCCGTTATTCCAGTTTCACGCGGTCACACACCTGATCAAGAACCCAACCGATATTGTCGTCTGTAATAGCGCATACTCTCGCCCTCGTCGTCCTTAGTTTGTGAAGATAGGAGAGCGTGTGGACCGTTTGGTCCAGTCTTCCGGAGAGTCCTCCAAGGATGAGAAGTTCAAACTTGTGTCGGAGTCTTAGTGCTGGGAGAGGAAACCTAAGAGCAGGAGGCATTACCTGGTGCCCCTCAGCTCGTTCTTTCTCTTCAAGTGTCTTGATGCACTTCATGAGGTCGGTAGAGTCTTGGTCTAGGTCGTAGAGGACGGGTACTCCCTGGGTAGTCGTGGGGTTGTCAGTGGTTCACTAGGAAGACTCAAACCACCGACCTTGGCAGAATAATATTCCTTGACATCCTCGCGTAGGGAGTCCAAGTCACCCTTGATCAAGTCGGGAACATACCTGTGTGTTCACCTTTAGAGACTCACGCGACAAAAGACCCTGCCCACCTCTCACAAATTCCGTAATTGTTGACCAGCTTCTGCCTCGGCACCCTCCAAGAGATCGTGTAGACGGTTACCACCTCCGTCAGCGCAACACCTCCACTTGCAAGCTACCCAGAGTGTCTTGAGCAAATCTAGTGAGAAGGGCTGGTTGAGGATGATCAGTGCGCGATGAACATCTTCACTGCCGACTGTCTTAGGGTTCAAGAACAGCGTGTTCCATTCCGATACCTTGGAGGAGGACGAGGAATCCGAGAAGTTGCTGAGACTCGTATCCATGAAGGGGTCAGATGAGAAGTAGGTCGATGTCCAACAGACCGCCGTGAGTTGACAACGAACAGCGTTGACATTTCCGTTGCTACTTAGTGGTGGTCGCCCAAACTCAAGAGGCCGGCGTCTATTTCATGCGTTTCCTTCTGTGTATATGACAGCCAACGCCAACGTTCCGTATGCATCGATAGCCGTACACCGATCGCGACAGTAAACTAGGAGTATTATGGGGCCAACCCGAGCAAAGGATCAGGGATTGACCCAGGACGAAATAACTGCCTTGCTTCGGGGAAAGGACGACCAAGTATGTTCCATGGTTCATTCCATCTTGTTTCACTCATCCAGTTTGTTCTAGATAGCGAACCTTGAAGCCAAATTGGAAGCGTATAGTGCGCGTGCGTCCACTGCCCAAACCCGCCTTTTGAAGACAATCGACGTACTGGATGCGCTCCGTACTCAGCACGCATTGGAGATATCAGTCGAGGAGCAGGCAAAGATGAAGCTTGTACATGAGGTGGATCGTTGGCGAAGCATGTCAAAAACTCTAGAGGTGGAGAGGGACGAGTTGAAGGAGGTGGTTGAGGATCTGATCGAGAAAGGTGCGCTAGGTCTCACTCTCGTCTGCCACGGTCCTGGGCTGATTCTTGAGTTTTGTTTCGATTGGATGGGTGGTTTTTTTCGATACCTAGTACAGATTTCCAACGAGTGGAGCTCATGGCCGTGCAGTCGCATGCACATTGGCAAACATGCAGGTACGTTTATATTTGAACCTGTTCTTCAAAGCCTATTGGTCTTAATCCCTATTCCTCAGAGCAGGTCACCGGAGGAATGTTTGACCTCGGAAGAACGAGTGTTCATTATAATGATGATCTGCTTGCGTACGCTACCTCTATCGTCGCGAGACTACGGACTGAGCTCGAATTCGAACGCCAAAGCCACATGAGCGTCTTAGAAGATGCAAATCTGCGTATCGAGGAGCTTGAAGCCAAAATTGCAGTACGTGAGGCAGAGCTTGAAAACTGTATCACCTCCCACGAACATCAAGGCTCTCGAAAAGAAGAATCCGACAATGCGACGAGGTACGATTATACGAAGCGAAAGCTCGGTAGGAAGATCCCTCATCCAAGAACGATGTCAGACGAGGAGTGTCTGCGCTTCCTGGAGAGTAACAACGCTCGGAATAGATCTCTGGAGCTCGAAATTCGCAGTATCGCCGAAAGAGTATGTGTTCTAGTTTGATGTTCGGAACGGTTGGTCTTACATCACAAGTTGGAGCAAGCTAGGATGGCGGCATCAACGTCACATCACGGGAGTCCGCCGTCACCAGCTTTAAGAAACGATCAAAATGGTACTACTTCACGCGCGAGAAGCGCGTCCGTGGATCCGAATGTCCTCTCTCGCGCTCCTGATCCCAAACAGCCAGACGACGAAATCCTGCCAGTATCGGCTTCGCCCTCGACATCCCTTTCTATCGCCCAGCTGGACAATCGAATCCGTGCCATGACCGCTCAAATGGAAGCTCTCCGAATAGAGCGTATGACGTTAGTCGAGACAGCTGCAAGACAGAAAAGGGTATTTCGTGCCACTATCCTCCAATCCCCAACTAATAAGCAAGCGCATACTGTACACAGTCTACGAACGGCACAAACATCGATAATTTCCAAGACATCTTGCGGCTTGAAAGCGAATGTGTCCTGTGAGATGCAGTTGAACGTTTTCTCTCCAAAGGTTCCTAACCAACCCGTCGTTAGACTCCAGGCCGAAGTCGACGACCTTCAAGAACAACTTGATCTCTCGCGCTCCTCTGCACGCTCGCGAGAAAAGGCACTCCTGCGCGAAATCACACATTTACGTGCATCGTCGCCAGGCTTGCAGCGTCCCGTACTCGTGAGTGGTCTTTCGTCATCCCAAAATGGCTACTTTGATGATTCATCTATTCTTTGCAGGACCTGTACCATGTTTTCAGTCCGAAGCTTCTCGAGGACGATATTATTCCGGAAGAGAGCATGGAACTTGCGACGCCTCTTCAGCCCACAACAACTCCCGTACATCCATCTCAAGTCATGACTGACCCCAATCTTTCGTCCCTCCCATTCGCTCCTGAACGCGTTTCCTCACCAGCAACAGATGTCCCACCTACACCATCACACCCTTTTTTCAGCCTCGGCTCGCCGGACATTAACAAGGTTCGAGTAGAATTGAATGCTGCTCGTGCACACCTGGCGGAGAAAGAAGCAGAGCTGACCTCGCTCCGTGCTGAAATGGAGCGGGTGCGGCTTGCAAGTAGAGATGAAAAAGGACGATAACAGGGATCAGGGCTAGTTTCCCGGTGAATCTGGCACGTTGGTTTTAACTATCTATTCGTGCTTTCCAGTTGTTCGTTGTAATAATTAATGTATGTATGTATGTAGCTCCTAGTCTGTTCCGTAAGAAACCTTGCCTCGCGTTCCGCGCATAACATAAACTCGGAGTGCTAGCAGCAGAATTCTATCCGGACTCCGGAGGATGGTACGGTGTGAATATTTAACGGTTTTTTTTTTTACCGGTATATAGCCGTATGGTTTTATTGGAACATGAATTTGACATCCAAACACGCAGACACCGAGGCTCGCGGGGAGTAGGTCCCGCGAAGCCTGAGAGACCCAGGTCCTGGTCCAAGTCCCGCCAAGGTTATAGTATGTACAGGCACGAGTGTCAAGATACCCCTGAAATACTGAGTTCTAGTGTCAATCCCCTCCATGAACAGCAAGGAGCAATCACGGTGGGCACTTGGATTCTGTCAGTTCAAGACCATTAAATCCTGCAGACCCCCCAAGCAATAGATCAATTTAATATTTATGTAAATGGCCCCACCTGACATGTTTTCGTGAAAGACCAAGTCCGAACGAATAAAATGATCCCACTCCATCCCCATCCCCATCCCCATCCCCATCCCCATCCCCATCTCCCCCAAAATCGTCCACTCGTCATTCGTTCACCGATTGCTCATACTCACCTCGACGAACAGATTCGCACTCATCAACACCACATACGCCACGATCAAAAACACGCCCCAGCGCCTAGACAAAAAGTAACCATTGATGGGCACGACGAAGAGCGTCGTCAACAACAAGACGAGCAAGCCGACAGCACTCGCGATGAGCGTGGGGGTGAAATGGAGGTCGTAAGGTTTACCCCCGTTTTGGTTGATGACGTAGGAACCGGAGATGCCGATGCCGAGGAGGATGTTGACCATGGGACCGCCGAAACAGGCGGAGAAACCCATGATGGGGGCGAAGACCTGTTCAAAGAGGGTGAGTAAGTTGGCGGGTGGGTGAGAGATGGGGAAGCTGGGACGTACAGCGACGCTCGTGTTGGCGACGAGATCTGCGAGCGAGTTTCCAACAGCGAAAATGGTAAGGCCGATGATGGCATCCGAGAGACCAAAGATGAAGCCGAGCGTCTGAGAATACAATCGATGATGAGTGCGCTCGACGATCGAGAAATCGAGGGAACCCACCTGGAGAGCATGGACGACTTCATCGGCAATGGCCATGATCCACACGATAGAGACGAGGAAACCCATCGAACATCTCGTCATTTGAGCAGTAGGATGCGAACCCGAGTTCGAGAAGACTAGCACTAACATCGCCATCGCGAATCCCCCGATAGCTGTCCCAATCAACCACCATACGAAACCTTTGCTCCCATCTACACTCGCCAAGTCAGGAATAATACATCCGACACAACTCGAAAAGGCGACTCACTGAACAACACTCCGACACAAAACAGAGGTCCGAGGATACACTGAACGGCCATTAACCACTTGTTATACTCGGTCTCGTGAAGGTCTTCCTGAACTTCGTGTTCAGCGATCAACGCTTGCTCTAGGCCTTCTTCTTCTTCTAATTCAGAGAGGCGGGAATCGTGTGCGTGGTACCTCTTTTCCTCGTGCAAACCGTCGGCTCCATAGGGTGTGACGACGACAGGAAGTGTCAATGTCAGGGCCATCACTGCGGGAGCAGCGAGCAGTGCGACGGTTTTTCCAATGAACGTCTTTGACTTGAAGTGGTGAAGCGACGGGAAAACGATATGCCATGTCTGCGCAAGCACGTTCCATACACACTGACGTCGTGTCGGAGGCGTTCGGTCCTCCACCTCTGTCGACGCTTGAGATTCGGTTGGAGAGGCTGGGGTGTGAGAGATGGAAGGAATGATAGGAATTGAGAGTGGTGTATGTGCACCAACTTCGTCGCGCATGGGCCCTTCATGATCTCTCTCCTCAGTTATCGACGTGCGTAATAGTTGAGGAGATCGCTCGTTCAAAGGAACACCTAGTGCCACATCCCACTCTTCAGCGTCGGACGCTCGTCCAGAGATGGTGTCTGTGCGTGAATGTCGGGGATGAGGGTGGTAATGACCACCTGCGTAAGGCGTCACGGGGGAGTCGAACATATTGAGGGAGGAGCTCGCGGCTTGAGTCTGAAGTGATGAAACCACTTGTCGGAACTCTATAGCACCGACCAGAGAAAACGATGGCATTTGGGTCAAATGCGACGGAGAGCTGATTGGCGAGGGTGTACGGGACCGAGGCCGCACCGGGAGCTGAGTTTGCACGCGAGGTACGATGGGTGCGGAGATAGATCTAGTGCGTATAGGTGTTGGGGATGCAAGTGGTACAGTCAGGCTATCTGATGTGAGCGGCGGAGGTGAGACTAGGAAGTAAAAATAAGCACAGCGAGTAGTATATGCTGCTGGAGAACTCACCGACATCGGTGTAACGTTCGGGTTCGGGTTCGTCCATGTACTCTCCACGTATGATCGCTTCGATGCGACGTTTCTTCTCTCTACGATTTACCCACCATCCGCCGACAACGACGGTCAAAGCGTAGAAAACGTATAAAACGACGAGCAAAGCTGATTCCAGTCCGGTAATCTCACCATCATGGAGAATAAAAAGAAGTATGGCGACCGCTAGGGTGAAAAATCCGACATCACGAATAAAGGGGATGGGATCGACCTTGAATGGACGAATGATGCACATAGATCCGACAACGCAGGAAACGATAAACGAGGCTGCTCCAAGAAGCTCACCGACAGCCAATCCACCTGAATTGGCACGCATCGCTGAAAAAGTGCCGAAAACGTCCGGACTAGCGTTTCCAAAGGCTAGGAGAGTGACCCCAGCCATATCTTCGCCTAAACCGAGAAATTGAGCGATTGCGGCGAGGTTTGGAGTGAAAAAGTCAGAAGCAGATATGCCGAGAGTGGAGAAGAGGAATATCGTCCAGAAGATGAGAGCGGTGAATACAAATGGTCGAACGGATGGATCGGCGCAGAAATATATCTGTAGATAAGGGATGGAAAGGACGGTCTCTGAAGTTGGACACTGGTCCTGGACATGGAGACACTGGTCCGCAGTGAGTTCGAAGTCGAGCGGTCGACACTAGGAAAACGAGGTGAAGGGGATGCAGATGAGAGAGATGTTTAGCTACCTCCGTCTCAACGACCGGCGTGCTGGAAGATAGGGTCGTGAATGGGATTCGTCTCCATAGAGATATATCGCGATTGCGGGCTAGTTGGTACTCATATGTTGGTTGCGCATACCTGCTCTGAGACCAGAGAACGCAGTTGATGATGAGACAAGCGACGAAGAAAGCTTTGGGGTTCGAAGCCATGGCTGTCGGGGTGAGAGGTTAACGAGCAAGTTGGTCTACCATTCGGTTTGCGATCTGACAAGGATGTGACCTTGTATGTTGTTTTGGGCTGGAGACTGCTGGCAAGAACCCAAGTCCGTCCAATGGCCGCCAGCGAACTTGGCTACGGCGCAGGCCCGGGCTGATTACGTCATCTCTATTCGGTCGACAAACGGCGAGAGTCAACGTGTCCCTGATTTCCGGACGACGAGCAGCGTGCAAGATGGATGGAAAATGGGTTTACATGTGGTCGTGGCATGGGGAAAGTTGGTTGAAGTTCGAGAGAAGGACATGCGTGGAATCGTCGCTTGGAATGAGCGGAATCGGTGCTAGTCTCGGTGCTGTGTTATGCCAGTGTGACATCTTCAATCAACCACCACCTCATCCCCAGCTACGGAGCCAAGATGAAGATCGCTGTCCTCACATCCGGAGGCGACAGCGCTGGCATGAATGCCGTCGTTCGTGCTGTCGTCAAAATCGGTATATTGAGGCGAGTCTGATGTTCGGTCTCACTTGCTGTCGTTCTCACATTCTAAATTCCCATACCCCGCCCACGATCACGATCCATCATTATCTTCAATCTCGGCAGAGGATGCGAGACGTATATTGTTCGTGAAGGATACGAAGGACTCGTTCGTGGAAACACCGAGGACCACATCTCTTATGATGAGCCTCTCGCAGATCCAAACGCAGCCCAAAACATTCAAGGAGGCGCAAAAACCAATTTATTCAAAAACTTGCGTTTCGGTGACGGTGACCTCCTACGCGATGGCACATCGGATCACCGGAGCAGTCGTTCCCTCAAAGGTCGCTACATCGTCCGTGTCGGATTCGATGATGTTCGAGGCTGGTTTGCAGATGTGAGTGGCTCCCTCTTGTCATGCGATGCGTTCAGATGGGTTCAAGACGAGTTGCTGCGCATGTAGGGTGGTACACTCATCGGAACAGCACGCTCTAAAACCTTCCGTACCCCAGAGGGACGTATGGCGGCCGCATGCAACCTCATCAGGGAAGGAATCGATGCACTCGTCGTCTGTGGTGGTGACGGTTCCCTGACCGGTGCTGACGTCTTCCGTGCCGAATGGCCCTCCGTCATCGAGTCTCTCCACGCCCAGGGTAAGATCACCCAAGAACAAGTCACCAAACACGGTCACCTTCGTATCGTCGGTCTCGTCGGTTCTATCGACAACGACATGAGTTTGACAGATTTGACGATCGGTGCACCGACAGCGTTGCAGAGAATTTGTGAGGCCATCGATAACATCAACTCGACGGCGTCGTCACACTCGAGAGCCTTCGTGCTCGAGGTCATGGGCAGGCATTGTGGCTGGCTCGCGTTGCTTGCAGGTGTTAGGTAAAATCGCGCCGAATCATGTCGAAGTAACCACGTTGATTGCGGTCTTTCAGTGGTGGAGCAGATTTCATTTTCATCCCTGAGCGCCCTCCAGAGGTGAATCCATGGGAGGACCACATGTGTGAAACGATCAAACGCGTAGGTCTTTCCTCGTGACTGGTCAGTACACGTCTGATTATCTACCAGCATCGTCAAGTTGGCAAGCGCAAGACGATCGTCATCGTTGCTGAAGGTGCCCATGATACCAATCTACAACCTATTCGCGCCGACTACGTCAAAGATATCCTTACCGACCGCCTGGGACTGGACACACGTGTCACGACTCTCGGGCACACCCAACGTGGAGGTAAACCATGTGCGCTGGACCGCACTCTGGTACGACACCGTGAATGAGTATTACAAATCCTCTGACTTCTCATTCCGTGCAGCCCACAGTACAGGGGATGGAAGCTGTGAACGCTCTATTAGAAGCAACTCCGGAAACACCTTCGTACATGATTGGACTTCGGGAAAACAAGATTACACGTGTGCCTCTCATGGAAGCCGTCGCGATGGTGTGATTCAATGCAGATATCGACGCATATAAACTGCTCACTGTCATCTTTTCTAGACTCGTGCTGTCGCAGAAGCGATTGCTCAGAAGGACTTCGCAAAAGCGATGTCTTTGCGTGACCCTGAATTTCAACAGAGCTTGGATAACTTCTTCACGACGTCGACATTGTACACCGAGAAGCAGTTACCAGAGAACAAGGTCAGTCAGTCGGCGTTTCTTGAAGAGTCAACATCCTCTGACGGTTTGCATAGCGAATGCGAGTCGCAATAATGCAGTAAGATGCCCTATCATGTTCACAGGTTGACGTTTCCCTGATCTTATCTCGATCGCAGCATCGGTGCACCAGCAGGAGGCATGAATGCCGCAACACGTGCTGCTGTACGCTACTGCATCAAACAAGGTCACACCCCGCTCGCCGTGCACAACGGTTTCCGTGGTCTTCTCGACGACCACATCCACGAACTCTCATGGCTTGGCGTAGACGGTTGGACCTCCCGCGGTGGTTCAGAACTCGGCACAAACCGTACCCTTCCAGACGTCGACCTCGGTGCCGTTGCCTCTCGTTTCCAAGAACACAACTTCCACGCGCTGATGCTCATCGGTGGTTTCGAAGCCTTCAACGCGTTGTTGATCCTCGAGAACGGGCGAAAGTTTTACCCCGCGTTCAATATCCCGATGGTTCATTTGCCTGCGACGATATCGAACAACGTACCGTTGACGGAGTTTAGTTTGGGGAGTGACACGAGTTTGAATGCGTTGGTGGATGCTTGTGATTCGATCAAGCAGAGTGCGTCGGCGAGTAGGAATAGGGTGTTTGTGGTGGAGACGCAGGGGGGGAAGTGTGGGTATATTGCGACGATGGGTGCGTTGGCGGTACGTGTTTCTTTTTTTTTTCTTTCCTGTGGGACTCGCGGAAGATGGCCTAATCTGACACGCACGACCGATAGACGGGTGCTTCGTTGGTATATACGCCCGAACAAGGGATGGATCTTGATTTATTGCGTGAAGATGTCAAGTTCCTCAAGCTTCGTTACGGGCTTGACGTCAAAGGCAGGAGCGAAGGTCGTCTCGTCATTCGGTATGATCCCCTCATGCATAACCTAAGCCCCCACAGTCACTCACATCTACTTTCTAGTAACGAATGCGCGTCGACCGTCTACACCACTGACGTGATCACCAAAATGTTCAAAGAAGAAGGCGGTTCCCTCTTCGACGCCCGTTCCGCCTCCCTCGGACATACCCTCCAAGGCGGAGTCCCTTCCCCCATGGACCGCGCCCGAGCCGCCCGTCTCTCCATCCGATGCATGTCTTTCCTCGAAGAACACCACGAACGTCTATCTGCCCAACCTTCAAAAGTCAAAGTCGCCCCAGGGGACAGTGCGGCCGTGATTACGATTCAAGGGAGTGCGATCAAGTGGGTACCGGTTCAGGAGATGGTGCAACATGCGGATATGAAGAATAGGAGGGGGAAGAAGGTTTGGTGGGCGGACGTGAAACATTTGGTGGAGGCGCTCGCTGGGAGGTCCGAGTTGGTGTGACTCGGAGGTTGGATGGTGACGTAGCTGTGTGAGAGCGAAGGAGTGGCGGTTTTCGATCACCTCGGAGGGTAAATGGGATAGAATTGTACGATGAGTAGAACTCGAGAGATGAGATGTAGGTTGTAGAACGAGATTGCTCGATATCTCGTTAATTTACTTGCCAACCAATGCCCATCCTTGGCACGTTCATCGAATGACAGCCGCAAGACTGGGACAAACCCCCGAGTCGCAAAAGTGAGAGCAGGCTACTGGACAATCTCTGCAACTTGGTTGGATTATTTTTGTAAGGAGTTCAGGATGACCAAAGGACCCTATTACCGTCTATCTGCGACATCTCCAGTTTCGGCCCAGGATACGGGACGATGAAACACGTTTACGAAAGTCTTATTGTAGATGAGAGTCAACGCACCGTGGATCACTGCTCGCCAGCGAGGTTTGACGGTGAGAATAGTAGTGGCTGGTGACATTCGTGCAACTGAACACGACCCAATGTAATTGCCTCGGCGAGTGGAGAAAGAAAAGGCCCAACAACCAAACCCTTTCCTATATCCTATCAACAGGTAAGTTCAATAACCCCACCAACTTCAGAATCTCGTCATTCTCGCGAAAAATGACCCCCTCATACCACCACAAGTACAAGTTGGATAGACCTACATGAACCACATTTTAAGATCAACGGAGAGGTTGCACACATTCGACAGGTGATGGCATCTGTGTACGGCAGTTGAGCGCGGTCCTGTGGTGCTAGCTGGAAGAGCATAACCAAGCACTGTCGCGTTTCGCATCGTCGATGACGGCGACTGCAACACGGCAGCGAAGACGGTCGGAAAAGGAAAGAAGGATCATAGGGGATCTGACATTATGAATGAATGGGCAGCGAAGGATGTGAACTCACAGTTCTCAAGCCAGAGCTAGATAAAATGTATACGCGGTTGCTTCACAATTATATTCATACTCTTGAATTCCTCGCTGACTTCTGGATCGTCCTCCCCAAGCATGTGACCACCCGAGTCCGGAATAAACACTCGCTCCGATACAGGAACCACAAGTTCTGCCCATCCGGGTGGTTTCTCGAGGCAGTGGCTGTATAACTGCATCACCCCTGAGTCCGACGTAACAATCGGTGGGGAACGTGGTATTCCAAGCTTGATGCGCTGATTGAAGGATGTGCACATGAGCTCTGAGAGCACCGCGAGCACCGCATAACGCAACGAATCGGGGTCTGTCGGGTCAGGAAGCGAATTGACAGACCATTCCGGATGTGCGCAACAAAAGTAGTCCAGCTCATCCCGGAACTCGGTGCTCCATCCCAGTACGAAAAATTCGTAGAGACGATAGAATGATGCGGTGGGTGTGTCGGCGCGACTCCGCCTGTCAAATAGACGAGAAACTACGGATTTGGAACGTGGTCTCCGCCACTTGGACGGATCACCTGTTTGATAGCGAGCAGAGGTTTTTTGAGGATCCGTAAGCAGTTGAGATACAGTAGGGGGAAGTGGTTCAGAGGTCATCGTTGAGAGTGGAAAGTTGGAATAGAAAATCCATGGAAGTTGCTCGATCTTATCTTACTGCTTGGCAGGTCTGTGCCCTCCTAACTTGTCATTTTGCGACTCCGAAGGGCTCGTCGGCTCGGCGTCCCTACTAGGCGGACCCACTGGCAATAGCTGGGATGAAGACAACATTCCCATACGGACGGGATAAGAAAATCATAGCCACGGTAGCTCCAAGATATAGTCCAGATGCACCCAATATCGATGATACGGCCGCACTCTACCTTTATTCGGCAGACCTACTGTTATAATATTTAAAAACTTTTAAATCTTTTGCCATACGGACGGTTCGAACCAAGAACCTTGTACCGCCTTAGGGGTAATAGCTGGATTCATTCTTTTAGTCCGGATACTCCGCGGAACCTTTACGTAATCAGATCACATGACTTGGGTCTAGACTTAGATGAGTCAGCAATGATGTCATGGTCTAGACTCGTGCCTGGACCTGGTTATCTTTTGCTTCCGCATACTTCTTCCTTATTTATCCATTCTCTTGTATTATCTATATTCAGCTGATGGTCTGTGCGCATTCTCTAGTATCTATATAAACCTCATGTATCTACCGCACACATCAGCCTAATCCATTTGTTGCCTTAGTGCAATTAAGTTTGAGGTCCACTCACTCTACTCTCTCTCTCTCTTTCTCTTGTGCGATAAGGTG